>JAZKJV010000883.1:0-56906 GCA_037367405.1 Ottelia alismoides
TTCTAGGCCTAGTGACGCGCAACCCTCCTCGTGACCGCATCTTCAGGAGATGCTGCTACTAGCACCCAAGGCAGTGCACGGAGCCCCCTAGGCGGAACTCCTCCATTCTCTCCATCTCGCGCAAAGCGAAGCTTCAGGCGGAGTCTCCAGGCCCCAGCGCGGTGCCACCCCAGTTCAGGTGGCGCTCCCTCGTGCAACGCCCCTCCTCCAGCAGCGGCACTCCAGCGACAGCCACCACTCTTTCAGATCCTCACGACGTCGCTCTTCCAGAAGATCCTCTCGGTTTCATCGGGCGATGCCACTCTTTCCTGTGGGATGTGGCTCCAGGCGGAGTCCTATCGTCGCTCCTCCGTGGTGCTTCTCCCATCTTGAAGTCGAAAAGACCTCCAGGTGGTGCAGCACCATCACATGTCGCCCCTTCCAATCACGAGCTCCAGGAGGTACAGAACCTCCAGGCATCACCTCCTCTGCACCCCCCGTAGCCCTTCTGCGATCAGCAGCAGGTGCGGAACCGCGCTGGCGACGCATCTCCCAGCCGCCCTCCAGATCGCACAGGCAGTGGTGGCACATGCGAACAAGGAGTCGAAACCCATCGGGGGCGGCGAGGTCAGGAGAAAAGGGTTCTTATTGGGGAACCCTAAATAAGAGCACCACATGGGCCATTCACGTTATAAAAAAAGAGTTTTCTGCTGATGTTGTATTAAAAAAAGGTGAAAAAGAGATTTTTTTGGGGCTCAATGGGACCCATTTTTCAAAAAAAAGGAAAAGAAATTTTGAGAAAATGTGCGTACAAAAAAATTACGTGGAAAAAAAATGCAAAAAAGAAGAGAAAAGTCATAAAAAATTATGATGCAACGGCTATAAAAAATGATTGATTGAGAAAACCGGAAAAAATAGGGATTTTATCACTTGTGCCCCTCCGAGATATCGCAATATCAGTTATACCCCTATCTTTTTGGTAATATCAGTTGTGCCCCTAACTTCTTGCTCCGTCACCAGTTGTGCCCTTCCGTCAGATTGACCGTCAAAAAATTAAAATAACCATGGTTTATTCAAACTATGGTGTGGTTAAGAAGGGTATTATGGTCCATACCCTTCTTCATCTTCTTCCTCCTCCATTTGCTCTTCTTCATTCTCTTCATAATTTCTCTCTCTTACTAACACCTTCATGCATCCATCGAATCTCTAAATTTTTTACATTTCCACGGACATATCACTCGTTACGGATCAAACGATGAATTTTATTGATTTTTTGGATGACTTTTTATGAATCAATTAGTCAAAAATTTATCAAAATTTAGCAAAAAAATCAACTCCAGTTTCAGCCACAGGCGGAGGAGGAGGGCGGAAGGGGCCGGAGGAGGGATAGGCGAGGGGGCGGCGCGTTCAGGAGGAGGGAGAGGCGAGGGCAGGGGACGGGAGAAGGTCGGGGCGGAGGGGCAGCAGGGGTGGGGGAGGTCGGGGCGAGGGCCGGGGACGGGAGAAGGTCGGGGCGGAGGGGCAGCAGGGGTGGGGGAGGTCGGGGCCGCAGGGGGTGGGGGAGGTCGGGCGGAGGGGCGACAGGGGGTGGGGGAGGTCGGGCTGGGAGGGGGGTGCGGGAGGTCGGGCGGAGGGGCGACAGGGGGTGGGGGAGGTCAGGGCGGAGGGGCGGCGGAGGTCGGGCGGCAGGGGGTGGGGGAGGTCGGGCTGTGAGGGGGGTGCGGGAGGTCGGGGCTGGGAGGGGGATGCGGGAGGTCGGGGCTGGGAGGGGTATGCAGGCGCTCGACGGTTTGCTCGAAGAATGTTGTTCTCGCTGTTGCAAATCTTCAGATGCACGGTGGTGGTCTGTTGCGCAGGTGTGGACCACGACGAAATCCTGACGAAAACTTCTGATATGTACCTGCAAATGAATGTTCTGACTCGAGCTCAAGAGCTCGGTCCAGAATCATAAGCAGAGAAAAGTGAACCAGGAACTCCTTGTGGCGGCGAAGGAATGGAGCAAGGTTTCGTGGGATGGAATATAGATGAGAATTTGCGAGGCTCACGAGGTGAGGATAATATCGGCGATGAAATCAAATCAAATTGTAGAGGAATGACGGAGAAGATGGAGACGGAGAAGAAAAACGGAAGAGAATCAGAAGATGAGAGAATGAGCGAGGAGATAGAGAGAAGAGATGAGAGAAGTGACATGAATCTAACCTGGAAGGTGAAACGCCGATGGAGGATGGACGTGCGCCTATGGATCGGAGCTCGGCGAGAGCTCCTTGTTTTTGCCTCTACCGGCGGCGATTCCAGGAGGCTGTCACGTGACGGAGCGGAAGCTCACGACGGCATGGATCACGCCAGCATCTCCTTCCTCGACCTTGCTCTACGGCGAGAACGCCAACGCTCTCGTGTCACTCCGGAACTCGGGAGGAAGGTGGATCGAAAATGGTAGGGGAAGTCGGGGCTGGGAGGGGGGTGTGGGAGGTCGGCGCTGGGAGGGAGGTCGGGGCGGAGGGGCGGCAGGGGGTGGGGGAGGTCGGGCTGGGAGGGGGGTGCGGGGTTGGGCGGCGCGGGGGGGGGGGGGGGGCTGCGGGCTGGAAGGAGGTGCGGAGTGCTTCTCGAGGCGAGCGGTCGGCGGCGCGGGGCAGGGGCGGGGGCAGAGAGGGAGGAGGAGGAGGTGGAGGAGAGGAGAAAGAGGATGGGGAAGAGGAGAAGAAGAAGATGAGGATGAGGTAAAATGACCTCTTAACTTTTTTTAAAAATTAATTCCGCCTATGTCCTCAAAGTTAACGTTTGTTTGCACTGTGGATGGACGGTAACTAACCCGAAGGGCACAAGTGAAAAAATAACAAGAAGTGAGGGGCACAACTGATATTACCAAAAAGATAGGGGCATAACTGATATTGCAATATTTCGGAGGGGAACAAGTGATAAAATCCCAAAAAATATTATTATGGGCTAAGTGTTTCATCTTTTCTCCCCATTTATCTTGTCTTCTCCAACTTTGTTGATGCCATTGTATTCTGACAAGTATGGGGAGAAATGGGGAGTATTGTGTAGAGTCACATGTCTGTTCCAGATTCAGATGTCATATTCTTAACCAACCAGATTTTCCATACTCTACAATTCAGATATTCATGCTCGACTTCAGATTGGTTTCGAGTCTTCAGTTTTAGACACGCGCATGTATGCGATCTTTTTCAGATGTGCACATGTATGCCATCATTGTTTGTGGTCCCCATCTTTTATGTTTCGGCCGGCCATCCATAGGGACTCCAGAGTAGAGATACCATTCTCTGAGCCAGTAGGGAGAGGCCCAGTTTTCTGATGAGGAGATTTTCAGACTCCATTCTCCAGCGACCGTGGACTCTGACGAGGATTGCATACGGCTTTTTAGTTCGATCCTTTCAGAGATGGAGCAGTTGTCCACATGTTTGTGGCGGGCCAAAGTTCTCCAGGTAGAGACTCATTTTCAGTTGGTGACTCTGACAGGCGCAAGACGGAGTACACCTAGTTTGACTTACACTCCAGCCCGTTCGTCCTCCTCACCTGCATGACATGAGAAGTAACGTCCTCGACAACAGCCGACAGTTGTGCGCATTGAGTTGATATTGTCTGTAGTGTCTTGTATTGTGAGTTGAGATTTCTTTCTGTTTTGTCCAAGATGAGCATTGCTTGCTCCAGCTTGAGGGGGAGTGTTGGAATATTTGAGTTATGCGTCACTTGAGTTGTAGATGGGTAAATGGACACTCCAGGATCCATTTACCACATCCAGTGGTTTAGTCCCATATCTACAAACTGTGGGATGTGGAGACTCAGAGAGGGCTATATAAGAAGCCCTGCAGCCCATGTACCCAATGAGAAGTGCAATGCATACATCAACCCTTTTAGGCGTTCTTTCGTGGTTTCATCCTGCTCCTTAGGGAGCAGGGTTCCACGCTAAAATCCCGCATTCTTCATGATATTTTATCTTTATTTTTGATATGTTTCCGCATTCCTATTTTCTAACACATATTAACATAATCGTTTCTTTTGAGAACTTCCAAACACACTGTCATTTCTATAAGCTAATAGTAAGATCTGATCCTAGAAGGTCTTTTCTTACGAAGTAGGGAGGTCATGATGGCTCGTAAACATGATAGGACGCTCTGAGCGATTAGAGAAGGCATGAGGGTTTGGAGGCGGAGGTCGACCGCATCTCAGGAAAAGTTTGAAGAGGAGGATGATGGCGCGGCTGGTTGGGTCCTTGTTTCCCACAAAAAGTCTGGAAGAAGTGTTTCCGATGTGGTGATGCAGGGCATTTGGCTTCTTCGTGCCAATCGCCTCATCATTTCTTTTGCAGAGAGGCGGGTCACCGCCAAGCTTCTTGTTCCCTTATGCCTAGGCGTGCTCAATAGGGGTTTTGCTTCAAAGGTTGACGATCGCCAGCGGCTGGGTCTGGTGCTGTTCATGGTCAGATTCTGGAAAGCGCTCGCGTTGGCCCGCGCTCTTTTGCGGAGGTGGTCCGTGGTGGCTCGGAGGAGGCGTTCAATCATATATTGATTGGGTCCTGGGGAAATAGCTCGTTATCAACGTCTTCAATCGAGGCGACTCTATTCCAATTTCTTCGGTCATGATTTCGTGGGTGATGTCGTCAGCCTGGGTCCTTGCCGGTGTTGTGCTCGTGGTCTCTCCACCCTTCAGGCAAAGATTCTTCTCTAGTCGCCCGCCTGTGACTGATGTGGAGTGGAGGGTGCCGCCTTTCGCCGATGGAGTTGAGATGGTTCCTGTCCGGCGTGTGGCCTGTATTCGGGGGGTCCCTTTTCTATTCCAAACTCAGCCTTGCCTGGAGACGACACTCTCTCATATTGGATCGATGGTTCATATTCTGGCTGATGGCTTGCTGCCGGGACAGGGACCCAGATGTCACACTTGTGCTCTTGGAATGCCCTGATGCTGTGCCAATGGAGGCGATGGTAGAGTTGAAGGTGGGTTGCTTCTCTTTTATTTTGCAGGTGGATTTTGTGCCGCCTCCTTCGCCTCCGAGGCTGTCTAGGGCCGCCGACTCTGCTTCCGGCACAGGCAAAGGGACACATCAACAGTATTCGATTTTTAGAAGGCATGGAGTTTGAGAAGTTTGGGAGGATGGCGCTTCAGTTTCCATCTTGGGCGACACGTTTGATTCTGCTGAGAATTCGATTTGATTCTTCTCTCTGTCAAGTTGTTTGGCTGCGATTTGCGTGACCAGGGAAGTGGATCCTCAAAGTGAGATCTTCTCGGGTTTGTTCGTCTCTAGCAACCCAATGATCTGATTAAGGATCTTTGCTTCACTCGCGGGTTCTTCTTGTTCGGTAATGACCAGCTTCAGTTGATTACCCGTTTGCAACCTGGGCCGGGCACCTGGGTCGACCTTTGCTTGCCCCTTTTTCTGCTACATTTTTCTTCGATCTCGTTTCCTGCTGGAGCGGTCAGCTGGGCTTACGATGGCCCCTTGCCAAGCAGGGACACTCTGCATCATTAAGGCCTGTTTCATCGTGTTTGAAGACGTCCAGAAGCCCGCACCTGCTATTAGAGCCTCCAGTGGATGTGGAGTCTCAAGCGGTAGCTAAGGAGGTCCCGTGTTGACCTCGACGACCTCTAGAGCTCTTGTCTCTTCGCATGGCGCTTCCCCTGTGAGGCAGACCCCTTGAAGAATATGTCTTCTGCGGATGCTCAAGTGGATAGAAAGTCAGGAAAAAGATACAGGAGGAGGCAGAGGTCCAAGGCTGCAAGCGATGGCATCCCTCGGATTTCCGAACGCAAAGCTCTAGTAGCGTTGCGACGGGAGTTGTATTCTTGGGTGGGTTCTCTTCAAGCTCCAAATGAAGGTTCTTTATTGGAATGTTAGGGGTCTGGGTGACCCGGAGAAAAGGAGGGATCACTCTCTCTTGTGTTTATGGGCATTGTCATCGCGCCTCTCAGCAGGAACTCTGGGCCGATCTAAAAGCAGTCCGTTCTGCTTTTCCGGATACTGCTTGGCTGGTGGGTGAGGATTTTAATGTCAGTTTGCTTTCCTCTGATTGGCCGGGCCTTCTTAGGGGCCAGGATCCTGGCTCTGCGGACTTCGCAGAGCTTATTGATGACTTTGGTTTAGAGGTGCTGGATGCGTCAGGCATGAAGTACACTTGGTGATCTTCTGGTTCTCGGTCACGCCTGGACCGCTTCCTTGCTTCTGCTGAGCTGCTTGACATGTTTCCTCTCTCTTCATCTGTTGCGAGAGTGCGCACTAGGTCTGAACACACCCCGATCATTTGGGATTCCGGCGAGGCGTCGTTGCCTTGGGATTTCTTCAGATTTGAGAAGGCTTGGCTTTTGGAGGCCTCTTTCCGTGACCTGGTCTCTCCCATTGGTCTTCCATCAGCGTCTCGAGATCCGCGGCTGCCAGATTCGTTCAGAATCTGACTTCTTTGCGGTTGCGATTGTGTGCTTTCAAGGCCGAGACACGTGAGGCCCGTCGTATTGGTAGGGTTGCGACGGAGGGCGTGGTTGCTAGGCTTGACGGTTTGGAGGATGGCAGGCCGGTCACCGGTGGGGAGCTTATTCAAAGAGCTGATGCTCATAGAGTGATCTTTGAGGAAGACAAAAAGCGGAGGAATGGAGACAGAGGTCGCGGACAAGGTTGTAGAAATCGGTAGTCGGTACTCGGTCGGTGGGGTCACTGACTAAGGATTAATCGGCAGTCGGGCGACTAATCGGATTTAGTCGGTCATTAGTCGGTTTTGAATTTTTTATTTATTTTTAATATATAAATCATTTTTTATACATATATTCTTATATATTTGCAATATAAATCATTATATATATATTCTTATATATTTGCATAGATTTGAACATTTTCTATACTATTATAATGAAACAAAAGGAGTAATTGACTTTAAATATAACATTAAGCATATTAGAATAGGTTTGATTTTAAAAAAAAGCAAAAGATAAAAAACCTCTATGTAAAAGTCGGCCGAGTAGTCGGCCGACTAGGCCGACTAGTCGGCCCGATTAGTCGGGTTGACTGACTAATGGCCGACTAGGCCTAGTCGAGTCGGCTACCCCACCGACTCGACTAGTCGGTCCGACTAGTCGGCCGACTTTTACAGCAGTGGTCGCGGACTGTGTGGCTCATAGAGGGGGATGCAAACACTGCGTATTTTCACAAGGTGGTTAGTGGGCGGTGGCAGGGCAATGCTTTGCGTGCGGTTGTTGTTAATGGAGTTAGGTTCGAGGGTGATAAAGAAATGGGGAGGGCAATTGTTGACCACTTTGTGCAGTTCTCGAGGAGAGTGTTGATCAGATCTTGGAGGTGGGCTGGCTCGGGCGCCTCCCAGCTAACGGATTCCCATGCCAACAGTCTCATTCGGAGGATAACCATGTAGGAGCTGAAGGCTGCAGTCTGGGACCTCAATTCAGACGATGCTTCGGGACCTGATGGGTTCCCTGTTTGTTTCTATGGGGAGTTTTGGGATCTTGTTAGCGGTGAGGTGCTGGAAATTGTGGATGAGTGTTGTCGATGCGGTACAAGCTTTGGGAAGCTGAACAAGGCGCTTATTTTCCTCCTTCCTAAATGGGATGCGGCGGAGCATATTGAAGATTTTAGGCCGATTCCCCTCTCCAATGCAATTTATCTTATTGTGGCGAAGGTCTTTCCTGTTAGATCGAGAAGGGTGTTGGAGCACATTATTTCTCCCCTACAGTCTGCCTTTATTCTGGAGAGGCAGATTTCAGACAGTTTGGTATTGGCCTTTGAGCTCATAGCGGACTGGAAGAGGAAGGGAACGAAGGCTCTTCTCTGGAAGGTGGACTTTGCCAAAGCCTATGACTCTCTCGATTGGCGGTTCCTTTGGTCAGCGCTGCACATGAGGGGCTTTCCTGAGCTTTGGATTTCTTGGATGAAGCGGTGTGTCACCACCTCGTCTATGGCGATCCTTGTGAATGGTCGTCCGGAGGGTTTTTTTTTCTCCCACAAAGGGACATCAGACATGGATGCCCTCTTGCGCTGTTGCTCTTTGATGGTTTTGCTATCCCCCTCCTTCAATATGCAGATGACACTATTTTCTTCGTTGAGGGAGGGAAGGAAGAGGCTAATGGTATGGCGATCACCCTGGAGATGTCAGGCCTAACCTTGAATCACGCCAAGTCCATGATGGTCCCTTTTGCACTCACAGAGGAGGAGACACAGCTTTGCAGCTTGGAGCTTTCCACGGAGGTTGGATCTCTCCTTCTGACTTCTGGTAGAATCAAATTGGCAGAATGGCTTCCTATGATCGAGAAGATGGAGAGGAAACTGTCGGGGTGGAAGGCTTCTCTCCTCTCGAAGGGTGGTCGTCTGGTATTAGTTAAGGCGGTTCTCTCTGCTATCCCGGTGTTTTTCATGTCCTCCCGCCTTCTGCTGACTGGAGTTAGGAAGCGCCTTGAGAGACTCTTGCGTAGATTCCTGTGGAGCAAACCTGGTCTAGATGGTAGTGTTTTGCACCTTGTTGACTGGGAGTCTGTCACTCTTCCGAAGTCGGTTGGTGGTCTTGGTGTCAGACAGCTTGATGCGATGAATGAGGCTCTTCTGTTGAAGTGGGTTGGCAGACTTTGGGGGGAGAGACCATGGTCTATGTTGTCTCTTGTCAAACGCATCTACTTCGTTTCTCGTCCATCGCTACAAGCTGTTGCTCCGGGTATTCAACCGTCTGCCTTCTGGATTGGGGTTATTAAGGTTCTGTGGCGCTATCATGATCATTTCCACCCTGTGCTGGGGAATTGCGATTCTTTTGCTTTCTGGGTCGATGATTGGACCGGGGGTGGCACGCTGTGTGGTCGCTTTCCGCGTCTTTTTGCTTTGGCGGCTGACCATTTGGTGAAGGTGGCAAGATGCTGGTGGATGGTAACTGGATACCATTACTTTTGATGAACTTTTCTGATCAGCGACTGGAGGAATTCTTGCTTCTGCTCGACTCTCTTAAGAGTTTTCGGGGTCCCGTGAGGGATGTGATCACTTGGTGTGGAGAGATGGCTCTTTCTCGGTCAAGAAAGCCTATGGGCCGATTTGTAGACCTCCTCCGTCGAGGACAAATGTCCTGGTTAGAGATTGTGATTTCATTTGGTCTCTTGGGCTCTCGGAGAAGATCGGTTTTTTCCTTTGGCTCCTTAGACGGAAGAGAATTATGACAAGAGATTGATGTACTAGATTTTTCGGTGCCGTTTCTGATGTCTGCATCATTTGTGGGAATGCAGTTGAATATGTGGATCACCTCTGCGCCTGCACGTCTCCTCTTTGGACTGATCCCGTTCTGGACTGGGTCTCTGTTCACAGCTTTAAGTCTTTCTGGATCTCCTTGATGCTTGATCGGCAATGCCAACAGAAGATTCTTTTTCACCCCCTGGCTATTGTGTTGTCTTTATGGTTGGCAAGAAATGCTCTCCTTTTTTCGGGTCAAAGATTTTACTTGAGAATGTCCGTGTTCAAGTGAGGGGTGTTCTTGATTCTTGGCTCTTGTAACATCCTAATTCTGTAGCTTTTTCCCTGTTAAATAAATAAATTGAGGCGGACACCAGTGCGTGTTTCCCCATTTTTGACTCAAAAAATCTCATAGCCTCCAATACTCAGACCCATCCATTCATACTGGATCATGGGAAATTCACTCATCATATCCCTCAGATTTGATCCATTTGTCTTATTGTGGAAGGGGATATTGAATAGAAAATACGAATTCGTGGATCATTCATATTCTAACTTTAATCAAATCTTGTAAAATAAACTATCTTTTGATTTTACAGGGCCAGACTTTGCCTCGTGTACACTCATTGAAATCTGTTCAATATTCTTCTAGTGGTCCTACTGAGCGAGGACAAATTGTTAATCAGGATCCTTGTAATCCTCCTGCCTCAGCTGAAACAGCAAAGGCTGTGACTGCGGATCCTCTGATTGGAAGAAGGGTCCTGACAAGGTGGCCAGAGGATAACACTTTTTATGAGGCTGTTATAACTAATTACAATCCTGTTGAGGTATGCTTTTCTTATTGGCATCTTTCATTTGTTTGATTATGATTTGGTTGAACCTAACATATAATCATAATAACTAGGGTCGCCATGCTCTAGTTTATGATATCAATACTGAAAATGAGACCTGGGAGTGGGTCAATCTATGCCAAGTGAGTTCCATCATTTCTCTCTACTTTTATTTCCTTTTGTTTAGTCATGCTATAAATACTTGTGCACAAAGTGAGACGATTTAGTTATATTTTTTGGGGCAAGTTTCCTTACCATCACAGTTATGATTTCTGATTATTTCTGATGCAAACTGAAAATCACGTGAGGGTAAAACAATGGAGGGCAAGAGGAAAAAGGAAGAAGCACGTCTGTAATGCGTGACTTATATATAAAAAAAGCAGAGATGCACATATAGGAAAGATGAAGAGGGGGAGAAACTACAATTTTAATATCAATTAACTCTGTCTTCCTAAACAGTGCGTAGCAGTCCTCTTTATAGAGAGGAGTGGAATTTCAAAGTTAAAAAGGAAAATTAAACAAACCTAATTGACTCCTAGAATTACTCAACTTGAATAAGTAGTTCTATGATAATTTTAGGAATCATACACGATCTCAAAATTTTTTTACAACAACAAAGCCTTTTCCCACTTAGTAGGGTCGGTTACATGGATTCTTTACCTCCATTCAGATCTATTGTGGACCATTCTTGAGTTAGATCCAAATACTAAGATCTCAATTTATTTAAATAATAAAATTAAAATAACAATGTACTCAAATTGAACGGAACAAGAGGATGACAAACCCTAAATTTGCCTTTCTAAACAATGTCGAGTAGTCCTCTATATAGAGGGTGGAATTTCAAAATTTAAAAAAGAAATTAAAACAAACCCTAATTGAATCTTAAAATTATTGAACTTAAATAACTAATTCTATAATAATGTCATAAATCACATACCATCTCGATTTATTAAAGAATAAAATAAAATAATGATGGACTCAAATTTAACGAACTAAGAGGACAGCAAACCCTAAATCTACCCCATTCGCTAATTTCACGCTGCATCAATTTCTCGGTACGAATATTCTATTTCTTGTTGATGGGAAATTTTGTTGAAATGTCTGTTTGAAGAATGTAGATCACTTCTCTCTATTTCAGAGGTCAAGTTAGTCTTTAAAATTAAGCTATTATAAGCTATCACATATTATATGAATACTTTATATGGCTATCAGTACCTGTATATAGAACCACAAGTCTCGTCATGCTCCATAGGACTGTGAAGAAGGGTAGCGGAATCAATGGCTACGTATATATTTAGAAAGTGAGCGACATTTTTGTGTGTGTGGGTTGGTGGTGTTAGTGCTTTCTCCGTTATCAAGGGACAAATTTGGATGTTTATTGGTGTACCTAAATGATCTAGTGGTAGTGCAGCGTGCCTACCACCCAAAAGACCATGGTTCAAATCCCCCACCCCCCCTTCCCTTGTGGGGGTTGCCTTAGGTAGTCGACAACCAACGTAAGAAATGATCGAATCTTTCATCATGGATTTGAGCAAGAATCCATGTAGCTGACCCTACTTATTACACTTAAAACATCTTTTTGAGAGGAAATCTTAAACCACTTTTTCTGATTGATCTACATACAAAATCATGCTTGAGTTTTGACCACGATTCTCTTTGACGCCAACATTTACTTTTTTTATCATTCCCTCAAGGTCCAATATTGCTTTTTCAAAGGAAAGGTTCTAATATGGACTTCTGTAACCAATATCATTCCAATATTGCTTCTGTTGAGCTAACACTTAGCCTTTCCCTTTTTGCTGAATCATGGGGCTGCTCGACTTAGATACAATTGACTCTAACCTGCAATAGAGGAAGGGCTTTATTAAAATGTTAACAAGCTGATCTTGGTCAGAGTTGTCGGCACGTCAAGGTTTCATGTCCATTTTGATAGGGTGTCTGTAATGAACCCATGATATATCATTCCACCATGATTTTGATTTCCCACCAATGAATTTCATGCTATGCTCTATGGAGTCTATGGATCTGAATGTTGGCATGTGAATCATAGACGTGCAGAGAATGACAGTAGCTGAAATGAAAATGCTACGGTGGATGTGTGGACATATATGTAAAGATTAGATTCAGAATGATATAATCAGAAGGAAAGTTGGTGTAGCTCTGATCGAGGATAAGATTCGAGAAAATCGCTTAAGGTGGTTTGGCCATTTGCAAAGGAGGTCGGCTGATGCACCGGTTAGGAGATGCGAGTTTTGGGATGTTGAGCTGCTAAGAGAGGGAGAGGAAGACCCGCCTAAGGTGTTTTTTCGGATCTAAGCTCGAGAATGACCCGAGATAGATATGAATGGAGATAGATAATCCATCATCCATGTAGCCGATCCTACTTAATGTGGGAAAAGGCTTTGTTGTTGTTATTGAATTTTAATCATGTTCACCAAGCATGATAATTTCACGTGTTTTCAAAATTTCGTCGTCACTTTGATCCATTTTTACCATATCAACCAGTTTGGATGATTGATACATTTTTTGTGAGTCACAATTTAGAATCCTGGGTATTATTTGGGTAATTTGGTAACAGAGCAATGGTATATTTAGATATGTGGGAATCATGGGATCACTCGGTTTCTAATTAATAGAATTGTTAGAAGGAGAAATATAACTGGCTGTAATATGTTGCATCGTTGGTCCTTTAGGGTGCGTTTGGTTGGCGGGTTAAGGCGGGTTAAACTGGTAGAGGGTAACCCGTTTTTGGATTTTGGTGTTTGGATAGAGGGTTAAACTGGGGGTGGGTTAGAAGTGGGTTTGGGGTGATATGATTGTATTGAAGTTTGAAAAAGTGAGTAGTTATTGTGATGTGATTGTATTGATGTTTGGAAAAGTGAGTAGAAGTGGAGTAGTTTATAATTTTTATATGATATGATGGTATAATATATTATTTTTTGATAGGATTGATGATATAAAATAGATTTATTTAATTTTTTAAAAAAGGAATAAAGTGGAGCCCACAGGGAGAGAGGGGGATGTGGGTTAAGGGGGGTAAACTCCCCTAACCCGCAGGTAACCCATCATCCAAACGGTACATTAGTGAAATTTACTGGACGAGCATTAACCTCTAATGATCATCCATTTGGCTTTTTAGAAAATAAAAATGACCCATTCATCCAAGCATCTAATGCTATTGGTATTAAATACATAATTTTCCCCTAAAATACTTTTAAAAAATTATTATTTGTTGCATGAAATGTATCACGAGCACATATATATATATATATATCATATTTTACCCAAAATTTTCAGATTAAGAAAGAAGAACCTTCATGTGGTCTTTCATTGATTTAGAGAAGGCTCACAATACCATACTTGAAGAACATGAAGATTTCTGAGAGAAGGGTCAAACCTATTTTATTTATTAACATGATACATTTTATATATATGTAAATATATATATATATATATATTGTAAAATGGGGCTACCCCTAGGGGGAGCCATGTTAGCTTCCCCTACCTCTTTCTTTTAATCTTTTTATGATTTTTTAAATACATGGGGGATTAACTTAGATTAATAAGAGGATGTCATCGAAATTTCATAAAAAATAGACATTCTTAACTTGTCAATATGGAAGGGGTCAATTTCAGCAATTCTAAGACCATTAAAAGTTTAATAGGCTTGATGGATGGGATAAGTTTCGAAATGAGTTGAATTTTTAATGAGAACATGTTAATGTTAGATCTAAACCCCCAATTGTTTTTAAAAAATACCTTAAAAGGTGGGGGAAGCAAACTTGGCTCCCCCTGTGGGTAGTCCCATTTTACCCATATATATATATATATATATATATATATGGTAGGGATGCAAACGAACAAATACGAATGTGAATTCAGGTCATACCATAACCATATCCATATTATTTTATGAATACGAATACGGATACGAATGTTACACGAATATAACAAATCAAGATCCATATCCGCAAAATACGAATACGAATACGGATACGAATGTTACACGAATGTAAAAAATCAAGATCCATATCCGCAAAATACGAATACGAATACGAAACGAATCTTTTACGAACGAATGCAAATATATAAACGAATGTTAACTTTAACATGAATATTAAGTTATAAATAAAAATGTACCTGGATTATTTGGTGACCACTTCTGCATAACTCCCATTTTTTGTTTAACCGCATTCCATGTTTCAAACAAGCAACATATGGTGCATAATATCTACATTATATACCATAATATAAGATATCCTTTTGTGCAATCATATAATAAAATTGTAGAATGGAATGAACATTGGAAGATTAAGATGCTATACCATATCGACTATAACTGCGAGGGAGGGCGAGGGAGACGCCTGCCTATGGCTGTGAGGGAGGATGAGGGAGGACAGCTGCGGCTTCGAGGGAGGACGAGGGAGGTTGGCTGCGGCTGCAAGGGAGGTTGGGTGGGGGGCGGAGGTCAGGGAGAGGCGGAGGTCGGCAGGGGGAGGCGGGGCAGCCGGGGGAGGCGAAGGGCGCATGGGCGAAGGGCACACGGGGAGGCAGGGTGGCAGGGGGAGGTGTAGGGCGCGGGGGGAGGTCAAGGAGAGGCGGAGGTCGGTAGGGTAGGCGGAGGGCGCGAGGAGGCGGAGGGCCGCAGGGTGAGACGGGGCGACAGGGGGAGGTGGAGGGCGTGGGGACGCGAAGGGCCGCGGGCGGAGGCGGCGTGGCAAGGGGAGGTGTAGGGCACGAGGGGAGGCAGGGCGGCAGGGGGAGGCGAAGGGCGCCGGGGAAGGTGAGGGTAGCGGAGGAGGCGGAGGGTGCAGGGGGCGGAGGGCGCATGGGGGAGGCAGAGGGCGCACGGGGGTTGGGGACGTCGAGAGTATGGGCCATGGGGGGGGGTTGGGGGATGTTAACCCTAATGTTATTTTAAAATATTAAATATATAATACGAATATTCGTATTCGTAATCGGATTCGTTTTTTTCGTATTTGTATTCGCATTCGTTAACTCAAGATTTGTATGCGGATTCATATCCACAAAAAATTCGTTTAAATTATTCGTATTCATATTCGTCTATTTAAAAAAAACGAGAACCATATCCTCTTAAAAACGGATACAAATACGAACGAATACGAATATTACCGCATCCGTTTGCGTCCCAATATAGGGGGCCCTTCATATAGGATGCATCCTTCCTAACTTCAGGAATGCCACTATCTTTTTGTAGAAAACACAACACTTTAGTAGAATGTGTATACAATTTTTGTATTATAACTGCACATTATAAATACAAAACCGTATACAAAACTGCATATTATAATACAAACATTAAAACTGCATATTGTAATACAATCTGTATACGTACTCTACTAAAGTCGTCACGTTTTCTACAAAAAAGGGCTGGCCTTCCTAAACTCAGGAAGGACCAAGTCCTATTTGAAAGAAATCCTATATATATATATAGCCAAGCATTGATTTGTGTCCGGGCTAAGGACTCTAACTAGGTAATAGCCATCTTTCCATGCTCAGTAATTCGGATCATTAGAAGGCCCCTCCACTTCACTGACATCCTAAAAAAACTCATGTATCGTTTTTCCAAAGAAACCATATGTTAATATAGGCACCTACGAGCGATCAACCGATACCGTCACAACATTTTGGTGGGGAATAGCCGCTAGCACAAGGAGCCTTGGAAAATGATCAATAAAGACCGCTTCTATGTAATCATCAGTTCATAATTTGAAAGAGCAACCATAACCCAGCGTTTCTCTCAAGAATGACGCAACCAAGGTCCGAAAAAATGAAAAAAAATGAAAAGAGGTGTTTTCATTGGAATAGAGACGAGATGTAGCCAAGGTTTTAAAAAACGAAAGGCGGAACGAGGCGGTTCCACCAGAATCGAGGCGAGGCGTATCCTCGATGCGCTCGAGGCGTAAGCCTCAGTCCCCCCCCCCCTAAAATACTAATCTAACATATTTTAGTACAAAAATCTTAAGAGAGCAATACAATAACACATATCTTGAAGCATAAAGCAAGTAAAAGAATTCTAATGCAATCCATCGTTGTCTTAGACCCATAGACTTGCAGTGTAGCGAATGTTAGAATTAAACACAAGACAAAATAGAGAGTACAAAACACATTAAGTTCCAACTTCCAGATTGCAAATACTATTTCCAGACATTATCCATTAAATCAAGTGTTCCTTACCAAAATTAGTTGACGGGAAAATATTTCAATCGATGAAAAATATTTCAATCAGATGAACCATTGAGCTCAGTCGACTGGTGAGATTGGTCACTCGATTGGTGAATTGAGCAAAAGTTGTGCATAGTCAATTAATTGTTGAATTGACCATTCAAGAGGATTAGTCAAATGATCAAACAGTTATATGGACAAAAATCCAACGGGAAAACTATTCAATCAACCGATCGATTCTGAGAACCAGATTGAGATGGAGTTGATATCCATATTCATGGGGTTTACTAGTAACAAGAAAATAAAAGTTAAAGAAAACCACGACTCTGGTAATGTAAGTATTCACTAGTAAGTTAGTAACAAGTTGTATAGTCTACGATTCAGGTCCTCAAACGAGTTACTAAGATATATTAAGTAAAAAAAATGAAAAAAATTGAAAATGGCGATTGACGGTGAACCTGATGGTGTAAAAGAAAGAGGCGGTGGCGAATGCAGGAGCTCGCGAGCTTGGAGAAGAGATCTCTGACGCCGAAAGAGGGTTGTGAGCCTTGCGGCAGCTCCAGATGTGGTCGACGTCGCCGGCATTGGGAGGAGGGGGCGAGGGGCTCGTTAGGGCTTTTCGCTCGAAGTCGAAGGGGGACGGTCGATATGGAATTAGGGGGAGAGGAGGGTTAGTAAAGTGGGTCACGTGCACTGCACGTGACCCACTTAAATTCAACTCGCCTCAGCCAACGCCTCGAATCGCCTTGAGGCGGTCGCGCCTCACGACATTTTTCATGAGTGAGGCGACCGCCTCACTGGAAACTGCCAAGGCGTAAGCCCCAAGGCGGAAATGGGCCGCCTCGCCTCGAGGCGTACGCCTCGAGCGCCCTGAGGGGCAATTTTTAATTCCATGGATGTAGCCTCCTAGAGTCAATGTTTAAGCCTCGGTTTTTTTTTCCAAAAAATTTTGCAATTTAACCAAAAATGCTACATTAAATTAAGAAATTTATATTATATTTAAATATCCAAACATATAAAGCAAACAAAGGATTTTTAGTGCACATCATTGATATAATCTCATAAAAGGAGCAATTGTTATTGCTAGTACACGAATTGAACACAAAACAAAATAACGATTATAGGACATATTAAGTTCCAAGTTTAAATTTCTATTTCTTGTCCAAAAAATGAAAAGGTAGAATGCCCAATTTGTGCCCTAGACTCATAAAAGATCTTTTATTCGTTGTTTCGAACTATAAGATCCACATATGCATCACGATTGTCATCATCCGATCCACTACTTGTAGTTGGTTTATCTAGTCAATCATCCACGTGCTTTAAATTTGTACCATGATCTTCATTGCTGACTTCCTTGTTACCACCGTGAATCTCATCCTCATCAACATCAAGCACTGCTTTACCTGTGTTAATATACAATACCATTGTTAATTATGTTGTGTTTATACTAACCAAACAAATTTAACATCACCTTTACCATTCTTCATTTTCTTCCTACGAGAACCATCTTGTGCTTCCTCATCTTCCTCAATGTCCTCGTGAGGATTATTTGCATTAAACTCTTGATATGCTTCATGCTCACAAGACTAAAGTTTTGATTCCCATTCATCACCCGATCCACATCATCAAAGCATAGGGGATCCCACTAGTCTTTTTCTTGACCACCGTATGATTTAAGTTCAATTTGAACACAGTGTAGACCAAATCATCGAGTTTTGCTTGCGTAAGTTTAATCTTTCTCTTCACATGTACCCATCCAATATCCATGGTCAAGCTTAGTAGATATATAAATATGCTCAAAATATTGCATGATTAAATAAACTCCAATCGCGTTCACATCCATACGTACTGCAAGTCGAACTCAAAACTTTGATGGTAAATTTTGCTAACTTGTGAGTTTCCATCTTCAAAAGCCCTCCACCAATCAACTGAAGATGATCATAGTTTATACTAAGATTTAAGAATGAACAATGAATAGCAATTAGCAAAGAAGAATACATGAATATGAATACATATCGGGAATCCTCTTCTTATGTTTATCAGTTTATTCAGAGCATTCTAATATCCAAACAAGCCCTGAGCTTTTGTGAAAGCATCTATCTGTAGATCGACTTTCTCCCTTTCTAAAGAATCGCTTTTCGACCTCTACATACAAGAATATAATCCAATTTTTATATCAATTGGAGAGAAAAACCTGGCCTCGAAGTGATATTGGGGATTGAAAAAGTAGGTAGCAACAAGTAAATGAGTATGGAGTCGACGATCCCACCTTGCATCCACCATGTCCTAAAATGTTTTTTATTTTGCTTCATTAGTGCCTAATGCACACATTCGTTCTAGGTTCTATTTTGGCTTCATCAGGGTACTGAATCTCACGAAATTTCGACGAAATTTTGGTTTCGATGGACTTGGTATATCGAAACCCATATACTTATCGATTTCTCAGATTTCGACCGAAATCTTGCGAAATATCGCTGATATTTCGGGTCATCTCGCCATCTCGCCCAAAAAAGCAAATCTTGTATTAACAAAATCCACATTTGTTGAGATGGACCGACATGTTGGTCGAAATTTGCCCATTTCGACAGACACTCGACTGCTTTGGTTCTCCAAGGTTCTCCAAGTTCTTGTTTAACCCTTTTCTTCAATGTAGCCAAAATTGATCAAATCTTCATCAATTTCTTCATTTTTAAGGGTTTTTGTTCCTAAGATGTTGGTCTCTCTTGGTGTGGTATTTTTTGAGTGATTTTGAATATGCAGCTTGATTTTTGGAGACCAAAATCAGGGATTTTGTGTTTTAATGCACAATAATGATGCGTTATGAATGTTTTTACTCGGATCTCGTGTATAACATGTAGTAAAGCGTACTTTGAAAATAATTTGTGAGATCTATGGAAGATAAATTGGGGCTTTTGTGTTTTAATGTGGAATCATGATGAGTTCTTCAAGGATAAACTCGAATCTTAAGTTTTGGATGTAGAAAACATGTTTCGGATTTTTTTAGTAAATGAAATTTTAAAATTGAGTACTTTCAAAAATTAAACCTTAAATCTATGTGTTATTTTACATGTTTTGTGTCTTACGTGATTTTTCTCGAAAATGGTCCCATAAATGTTAGATCTAAGACCCTATGTATAGATGTAAGATGTTTTTTGTGAAAATCTGAATATTAAGAGTATACTTCCAATTTCAAACACTAAGATTTTACGACTTTGTAAATATTAGGTATTAAGAAAATTAAAATATACGAATTCTGAAAATTAAAACATAAAATAAAAAGGTTGCAAAAGTCGGTAGTCAGTACTCAGTCGGTTAGGTCACTGACTAAGGATTAATCGTCAGTCGGGCGACTAATCAGATTTAGTCGGACTTTAATCGACTTTGAATTTTGTAATTATTTTAAATATATAACTCATTTTTATACATATATTTACATAGATTTTGTACATTTTTATACTACTATAATAAAATAAAAGAAATAATTGAATTTAAATAACAAATTAAGCATATTATAATAAGTTTGCTTATAAAAAAGTAAAACATTAAAAAATATGGTATCTCCAAGGGGAAGCCCACTTTACAGGGGCTCGGTCAAAAATCGGTCGATTAGTGTACCTAATCGGAATTAGTCGGTACTCGGTCGGCCACTCCACTGACTAGACTAGTCAGACCTACTAGTCGGGCGACTTTTACAACACTGTAAAATAATTAGCTAATTCTTAATTGTTCGCATCATATGTCTCATGAATGATTGTTCTTCAATTTTCTCGCAAGTTTCGACGATCATCATAATGGCACATTCCGGATCAGATCTGCTAGTTCTGTGGATCAGAGGGGGATTTCAGTGGGGATATTGAGGTATGCCTTCGCTCCTGATGGCAACAAAGCAAAACCACAATGCAATTTCTGTGGGAAGAAGTTGGGAGGAGGGGGATCACGAGGATGAAGCAACATCTTGTTGGCAATAGCAAAAATGTTGCAAAGTGCATACGCTGTCCCAAAGATGTGAGGGACAAGGTGAAGGCCAGCTTGGACGGGAAGAAGGATAGGAAAACCGAGAGGTAAGGAGGGATGTGCAATTTAAAGAGTTCTTGTTTGAGAAAGAATTCAATGTCCTCTTAGATTTAGACGACGATGACTTTATCTACCCCGATGACATTCAGACTACAACGGAGAGGAGGGCATATAGGAGGGTAACAAAAGAATCAAAGAGGAACGAGTTCGAGAGGAGAGAACTCGGTGGTGCACAAGGCAACTTTTATGGTGCAGGTGGCAGTGGGAGTAGTTCTGGAGGTGCACCAGTACCACCACCCACGAAAAACACAAGGGGAAGGGAATTGAGCCCTTCTTGACGAGGAGCGGATCCATGCAATACAAATCAAGCAAGGATCCGAGGCAGAAGACGGTTAAGGGCATGTTCTGCAATGCACGGGAGAGGGTGGGAAAGACCATTAGCAATTTCTTCTTTGGGGAGAGCATTCTTGCCAATGTTGCTGAAGAGCCATTTCTCCAACATGCCATTAATGAGATCGCTGCAGTAGGAATGAGAGTGAAGGCTCCCACATCTTACGAGATAATGAACAAATATCTTGGGATGGAGGAGGAGATGAATGAGTACATCGCCGAGTTGAGGAGGAGATGGCCAGAGTATGGGGTGACGTTGATGTGCGATAGGTGGACGAGCTACACGAGGAAGCAGATCATCAACTTCCTTGTTTACTGCTATGGAAAGACGGTTTTTTGAAATCTGTTGATGCATCCGAACATGTGAAGGACCATAAGTATCTGCTGAAGTTGATGAAGGGCATGATCAAAGATGTTGGGAAAAAGAACATTTTGCAGATTGTCACGGATAATGGCAATAACTTTAAGAAAGCAGTTGAAACAATAATGAAGTCTAATAGCTACGACATTTTTTGGACACCATGTGCTGTACACTATATCGATTTAATTCCAAAGGACTTCAGCAAGAGTAAGATCATCTCAAGGGTGGTGGAGCAAGCACATGCGGTCACCACATTCATTTACAACCATTCCAAAGTGCCAAACATGCAATGGTGAGTTGGTGAGGCATGGCATCACACTCCTTGCAATCGATTTGATAGTGTTGCAAAGTCTGAAACAACACAAGACATGATTGAAAACTATGTGTTGCCAAGGTGAATGGTTCGAGCTACCTGAAGCTCGGGCTGAAGGAGGACGAAAAGTGGAGACATTGATCAATGATCTCTACTTTTGGGATGACGTGACTCGGGTCATGAAGTTCATGGATCCTATTGTTTCTACATTACGGATCGTAGACGACGATAACACGATCTACGTGGCTATGCACTGCATGAGAGAAGGTCAAAGAAACATTTGGAAAAGGATTCAAAGCATGGTTGTACATCATAGACGAGCGATGGTCCAAGATGCTCTCACATCCTCTTCACAAGGCTGGTATGTAATGTAATAGCCTAATTTATTTTTCATTTTTTATATCACTTTAGAATATGAGAATCGTGCTTGTTTGTATCCAGCTTATTACTTAAATCCTAAGTACCAGTATATGAATTGTCTTGTTACAAATGCTGACCTTCTAGCAGCTGTACAAATTATGATGGAGAAACTCATCAAGGACGAGAAGACACAAACCTTGTGCATGAACGAGATAATCTTGATTTTGGAGCTAGATTGAGACTGAGAAATTATTCTTTAAACGTATTATGTAACAGTTTATGACTTCAACCTATGTGGAGGTGAAGTACTTCAGGGATGCCTTGGGTTCCTTTGTTAGAATTACTGCGGTAAATGGACGGAGCAATACTCTTCCTGGTAAGGACGAAGACAAAAAAGTACATTGAATGTGTAGTGATGTATTATTACTATTGATTTATCTCCACTTGAATTTTTCGCAGCCGAATGGTGGTTATTGTACGGGATGGAGGCTCCCCACCTACGACATGCGGCAGTGAAAGTGTTGTCTCAAACTGCATCTGCTGGTGGCTATGAGAGGAACTGGAGCACATTCAACTTTATCCATTCGAAGAGACGGAACAGGTTGGGAGAATAGAGGCTCCATGTTCTTGTGTACATGCACTACAGCTTGAGGTTGAAGATGAAACATGTAAGGGAGGGTCAAGACAAAGAGGACTACACAGACCCTATTGATCTTGCATACATTTTCAAGATGCACGGTGACGATGCCGATGAAGATATTCTCCAGAGGTGGATGGATTCCAATGGTGCTCTTGTGCTCGATTAACTTGGTTGAAGGCCAAATGAGAATGTAAGCCAGGAAATGGGAGCAGATGTAGGTGACTATCTGACTATATCCGCGTGGATTACAGACCCTCTTGGAGGGTTGGAGGCCGAGGTTGATGCAGTTGTTGATGAAATTCTCTCTACTAGCTCCAAATCCGAATCCAAGTCAAAGGATGACAATGGAGATGATGATAATGATGTTGGCAGTCGTGGTGAATCTGGTGATGGTGGTGAAACATATTCAGGTGGGTCAGCAGGAGGTGGTCGTGGACTACAAGATACAAGATTCGAGGAAGGGTTCCACTTATGGCGTGAATATATGGAGCGACAGAGGAACACACATAGACAGTTTGTTCCAAGTCCGAGTCTGGGACCTATGGATTACGAGTACAGTCGTGGCCATCGTCCAACCTATAGTTTCATGGACGATTTGATATCATCTGTAGGTTCCTTGAGCTGCATGGACATTGACAGCCCATATCGTGGAGGACCACCAAGTTCCTTGGGCGGATATGGATCGTCGCACGATGAGAGATAATTTGGCATTTTCCTGGAATTCATTCATGCTCCTCCATGACCTCCTCCTCCTCAAGCGTATGCACCTTCATCATATTCATATGGTTACAGTGGGTATGGGGTATATAGTATTTACAACGGTGAAAACTACCGAGGTAGCCAACCTGAACAGAGCCAGGGCAACTTCTTTGGCGGTGACAGTTATGGTTTCTTCCCTGAGTACACGCCAATGCTTCCTCCTCCTCCGTAGAGATCTTCTCCTACTCCATCGTCGTCGTCTCGAGGATCTCAAGCCAGTATTTCACAACCTCGTTGTGCCACTCGTGATATCGGATCTAGTGCTTCTTACATTCGTCTCGTGATGCTCATAGTTATCGATGACCACCAATACAAGCAATATGCGATGGATTACAAGGCCATGTACTCGTACATGACATGGGAGAACTACTGCGAATTCATTAAATCTGCGACGCGTTATGAGAGACAATAAGGGGGGCGATTCATATCCACCACGAAACTCTTGGTTCTGAACCGAACACATCACCAGGTAATATATTTTAACCTTTTATTGCATTAATCATTAATGTGCATGTTCTTATTTAGTCTACGTGAATATATGTCTTTTCACTTGTTGTAAGACTGTTACTCTATTATTAAGTATTAACAACGATATGTTCGATATGGTGTGTGAAAGCTGTAGGTGCGTTGGTGAGCCCGAACGGCATCACCACAAACTCATAGTGTCCATAACGAGTCCTGAAAGCAGTCTTCGGAATATCGGACTCTCGAATCCTCAACTCATGATAGCACGAACAAAGATTGATCTTCAAGAACACCGAAGATCCCTGGATTTGGTCGAACAAGTCATCGATGCACGACAAAGGATAACGGTTCTTCGCCATTCTCTTGTTCAGCTGCCAATAATTAATGCATAATCTCATCGATCCGTCCTTCTTCCTGACGAAAAGAACTGGAGCACCCCAAGGTTAAGTGCTTGGCCTCACGAACCCCAAGTCAAGTAACTCCTGCAACTGCACCTTTAGCTCTCTCAACTCAGCTGGTGCCATGCGGTAATGAGCCATCGAGATCGGCTATGTGTCTAATAGCGATGTTATCTCGAACTCAATCTCTCTCTCAAGAGGTAATCCTTGTAGCTCATCAGGAAACACATATGGGTAGTTTGATACTACTCGGATGTCCTGTGCCATCGGCTCATGATCAGCTACCTCTCGAACAAATGCTAGATAGAAATCACATCCCTGATCAACTAATCTCTGAGCTCGCAATACTGAAATGTACTCCATTTTGGTGTCATGTAATGTGCCCTCAAAAGTGAACTCGGGTAAATCTGGAATCCTGAAGACAATCGTCTTTGCAAAGCAATAAACAAGTACATGATGAGCTGATAACCAATCCATGCCTAGAATCATGCCAAACTCATCAAGCTGTAGTAGTAGACAATCTGCGATCATCTCGTGACAACTAATTAGTACTGGCAAGTGCCTGACTATCATGGAAATGATAAATAAATGTATGGATACTTGTTTTTGATCTAGCTCCAAAAGTGAAATGATAAATAAATGTATGGATACTTGTTTTTGATCTAGCTCCAAAAGTAACATTTGCTCCTCTGGCATTGAAAAGTTATGCTAAAAATCCTTTATTTGCATTAAATGTATGGATACTTTTCTTGAAGTATACTTTTCTTAATTATAATACAATCTGTTTGGGTTGCATTCTTTTTGGGAAATATGAAGCTTACACATTGACCGTCTTGAGAGTAGTTCTCAGCTCGATTTCAGTAAAACTACATTGGTCCACTTTTCGTTTTTATGTATTTGCATCACTTACACTGGTCTGGTGGTAGTGCAGTGTGCGTACCACCCAAAAGTTCAGGGTTCAAATCCCCCTTTGTGGGGGTTGCGTTAGGTAGCTGACATATAGCATAAATAGTCTAATCTTTCAACAAGGATTTGAGCAAGAATTCATGTAGCCGACCTTACTTATAGTGGGTGGGAGAAAGCTCTGTAAAACTTTTTAGAGTCACTTCCAATATCAACCCTTTTTCCAGCTTTATGGAAATGGTAAGATCCTCTTATATCTTTTTCCAGTGCCTTTGCCTAAATTAATTTTGTTGTTGTTGAAAGATCCAAATATTGGTTATTAGCATGCAGAGCAAAGCATGCAGTCCCCTATCCCCCCTTACCATCCTCCCGCTTTGCAATATTCAGCCGAATGGATCAAATATTCAACCGAATATTCTTATTATGTGGGGTGACCGAATAGAATATTGCTATTCAGTCAATATTCATCCAACATGAATATTCCCGAATATTCGGCTCGAATATTCGAGTATTCGGTTGACGATTTCAACAAAGGTTGAAGAAATAAGTAGTCGGTCCTCGGTCGACGGAGTTACTGATTAAGGATTAACCAGTAGTTGGACGACTAATCAGATTTAGTCGGTCATTAGTCCGTTTTGATTTTTATATAAATCAGTTTTTATACATATATTCTTATATATTTGCATAGATTTGTACATTTTCTATACTACCATAATGAGACAAAAGAAGAAATTTTAATTATACCATTAAGCATATTAGAATAAGTTTGTTTTAAAAACTTGAAAAAATAAAAAAATCTCTATGTAAAAGTCGGCCGTGTAGTTAGTCTGATTAGTCAGGTTGACAAACTAATGGCCGACAAGTCCTAGTCGAGTCAGTTACCCCCCCTTCCCCCCTCCCTCCCCGACTTGACTAGTCAGCCAATTTTTACACAGCGATTTCAAGCAGACTATTGATTTTTAAATTTTTTTAAAGGTTCTTGTTTATCTTAATATCGCCACAAATGTTAAAGCTCCATATACGTAACTTGTTAATTGGCATTTTTATCTTGAACTCTTATTGATTGATGATCATATATGTATAAAGATACAAGACTATATATATTAGGCATAATTTTTTATATTTAAAATAAAAAAATTACATAACCGTATAATTCCGAATATTCTCCCGAATATCGAATATTCTTTATTCAGTAACCCCTCCGACTGAATACCGAATACTGACTTTTGCAACACCGCAAACTCCTCAACCTTGCATGTGCATTGAGTGCTTGGTTGCTAGGTCTTAATATAATTAGGTGTGACTGCCACCCATGCCAGCCTTGCGTGTTTTGTGGAGTACATATTAAATGTGCTTTATAAACAATGCTTGGTTTAAGTTATAACTATTTTCTTACAATTAAAAAGAATAATTTAATTTGTGGTTCAAATGGCAGTTTTCGCCAAGTGACATTCGCTGGGAAGGTGAAGATCCTGGTATCTCACATCATGCTCGTCATGGAGGATCTGGAAATGGGAATAAGTTCACAAGCCGGGGTGGTGCCATCCCGGGTATTGGGAGAGAAAGAGGCTCCTTGAAAAATCAACCAAAAGACAATTTCCCTTCTTCACAAAATGGAAGTCGAAGTCGTGGATCTCAGGATATCGAAATACTCAATACTGACTTATTAGTAAAAGAGGTATGTCCTGGTCGTCCTAATGTCAGGCAATTTGTCACTGGATTTTAATCCCCCCCACATGTAATATGCAGGTTCAGAGAATTTTTGGTTCTAGAAATCCTGATCCTCGTGAAGTTGAAAAAGCGAAGAAATTGTTGAAGGTATAATTTTTTGGTCATTTGAATTTGTCGTTGTTTTTGTGTGAAACTTAGAAGTAACTCTTTTTAATCTTTGCAGGTTCAAGAGCAATCTCTTATCAATGCGTTGGAACGAATAGCTGATGCTTCTGATGGTGAAAGTGGTAAAAATACATTAACAATCTTGTCATGTTATTTCAATTTTCCAAGGGACAATAAGTTGGCGTGATTTATCATAGCTCTAATACTTTTTATCTGGTTAGAATCTCACGTGTATTTACCTATCAAACGATTTAAAGATGATAATTGTGTACCATAACTGTCCTCATGTTTGACTCTGCATGCTTGCCAGTTTGTCTCCATATGTTGAACTTCGCTGATGTCTTGGTCTCTGACTTGTTTTCGTTTTTTTTGAAAAGCCTTATATTTCTGTTCATTTGCTGTGTGGATCTTAGTAATGAAGGTCCTGGAATGGGAGAATGTTGCCATTAAACATCTCATTTTACAATTTATTTGGCAACATCTTTATGTCCACCATGCATTAATACACCGGATCCCATCAGAACTCCGAAGTTAAGCGTGCTTGGACGAGAGTAGTACTAAGTTGGGTGACCACATGGGAAGTCCTCGAGTTGCGCCCATTTTTAAATATAATTTGATTCTTCTGGTGGCCCCCGCGACGAGGGTGCACCCAATTTTCAATAAAAAAAACTTTATGTCCACCAGCTCTTAAATTTCATGATGTTCCTTTCGGACATACATATGATATCTAGTCAGATTTAATGTGGGGTAATGAGCAATAGCATGTTGAAAAATCAAGTTAAGCTTGGATAAACATGCATCTCATTTTTTGATCTCTTTGCCTTATGTTTTTTAATTATTTCCCTTAAAAGCGTTGTTCCTTGTTTTCTTAAACTTTGATGTCACTTTTTTATTGTATTTTTAATGTATATATCTGTAATTGATCTCTTCAAGATGTGATTACACTAATTATGTTTAGTCCAACATTGCTTAGTAGTTGGACTTGGATGTGTTGGTGGGGCTACATAAAGGGTGTACCTTATATATTATTTAGGGATTTTATCACTTGTGCCCCTCCGAGATCTCGCAATTTCAGTTATACCCCTATCTTTTTGGTAATATCAGTTGTGCCCCTCACTTCTTGCAATTTTATCACTTGTGCCCCTCGGGTTAGTGACCGTCCATCCACAGTGCAAACGGACGTTAACTTTGAGGATATAAGCGGTATTAATTTTAAAAAAAATGGTTATATGGTCATTTTATACCCTCTCATCCTCTTCAGTCTTCTTCCTCCCTTCTCTTCCTCCTCGACAGCTCCTCCCTCCTCCTCCTCGAGCTCTCGTCCAGCCTCCCCCGAGCCTCCGGCTCACGTGCCTCGCCTCCGTCTCCGCGCCCAGCCCCAACCCGCACTGCCCCCTGCACCTCCTCCCCGCGCCTCCCCCTTGCCCCGTCGACCCGCCCCGGCGCCCCCGCCCTAGATCTCCCCTCCGCCCCCCGCACCCCCTCCCCGGTTGCCCCCTTGCCCCTCCCGCAGCTCCTGCCCCCGCCCCCCGCAGCCCCTGCCCCCTCCGCCCCTGGCAGCCCCTGCCCCCTCCGCCCCCGGCAGCCCCTGCACTCGCGCCCCCCGCAGCCCCTGCCCCCGCCGGCCCCCGCGCCCCCCTCCGCCCCTGCCCCCTCCGCCCCCGGCAGCCCCTGCACTCGCGCCGTGGTCCGAGCTCGACGATGAGACATACCTCCCCAGAGGGGTTCTCTCGAAGCCGCCCAACCTGTCCATGTCGGAGGCGTGCCTCGAAGCCGAGCAGGTCATGTTTGGCGCGCTGACCTTGCTCTTCAAGAAGACATGAGTCCACCCGCAAGAAGTGGGTGTCCTCATGGTGAACTGCAGCCTCTTCAACCCGACGTCGTCGCTTGCGTTCATGATCGTCAACCACTACAAGATGCGGGAGGACATCAAGAGCTTCAACCTCGGCGGGATGGGCTGCAGCGCCGGGTTGATCTCCGTGGACCTCGCCAACGACCTCCTCCAGTCGAACCCCAACTCTTACGCAGTGGTGGTCAACAAGGAGAACATAACACTTAATTGGTACTTCGGGAATGAGCGGTCGATGCTCCTCGCCAACTGCATCTTCTGGATGGGGGATGCGGCGGTTCTCCTCTCGAACCGGCGTCGAGACATGCGTCGGTCCAAGTACCAGCTGGTCCACACGTTGCGAACCCACAAAGGCGCCGACGACCGGTGCTTCCAGTGCGTGTACCAGAGGGACGACGGGGAGGGGACGGTGGGGATGTCACTGGCGAAGGAGCTGATGGCGGTGGTGGGGGAGGCTCGAAAGGAGGATGTGCACCGCGCTTGGGGGCGTTTGGACGCATATGCCCCTCTTAATCTTACTATGGTTTGAATAAACCATGGTTAATTTAAATTTTTGACGGTCAATCTGACGGAAGGGCACAACTGATGACGGAGCAAGAAGTGAGGGGCACAACTGATATTACCAAAAAGATAGGGGTATAACTGAAATTGCGAGATCTCGGAGGGGCACAAGTGATAAAATCCCTATTATTTAAGAAATATAATGCCAATATATTGTCTAGTCTCTAGACTGTTCATAATCCCATGGAGCATAGAAGGCCGTATTTGCGATATATCGGCGATATATCGGTTTGGACAGGGAAGGGGTATCGAAATCACCCAGTATATCCTTTTACAGGGATATCGGCGATATATCGCTGATATGTCGCCATATCGACTCATATCGGTCAAAAATGACTGGATTTAGTACATAAAATCCTGGATATCGATCGATATCGCCGATATTTTGCCGATATCTCTATATATCAATGCCATTATTCATGCAAGATTGATACCACTACTTATCTAGCTACACTCAGTATTAGAACACATATCTAGCTACACCTAGTACTAAAAACACACAATGGTTTATATATATATTGTTTCGGGACCCCCGTACTGGTAGGGTATGGTACGCCAGGAGGGTGCATACAATGGTTTTTCAACTTGGAGTATATTTGCAAATTATTTCATGTTGTAAGGCTTGAATGAAATTCATTCTCAATATCTATAAGTCAATTCTTCAAAAAAATATCTATAAGTCAAGAATCAACATTAATATCGATATGTTTGAAATGATCGATATATGCGATATAAGCTTCATAAATGACCGATATGTGTGATCTAAGAATATATTTGTAAGTTATTTAGTGATCTAAGAACTTGGATGGACTCCATTTTCAATATATATAGGTCAACAACAACTAACAATACTGGTGATGTTCGATATTATCGATATGTGCAATATAAAGATCATAGTCTTCATAAATGATCTATATGTGTTATCTAAGTGTATATTTGTAAGTTATTTAATGTTATAAGAACTTCAATGGAATCCATTTCCAATATCTATAGGTCAGGAATAAACATTAACAGTGATATGTTCGATATGACCGATATGTGCTATATATGGGCTAAAAATGACCGATATGTGTGATATAAGTGTGTATTTGTAAGTTATTTGTTGTTTTAATATCTTGGGTGATCTTAAATTATGAAAAAACGACGAAAACTGGCTTTTTTGAGCCATTTCCGACATTTCCACCGATATCGGCGATATATCCCGATATATTCATTTCTAGGCAGACCGAAACGATATCGATATCGATACGACCTTCCTTGCCATGGAGTATGGTGTTCGCAATGACTGTCTCGAACCACATAAATCAATATTTTCCTTGTTCTTTTAATGTTACGCATATATCATATTTTCACGTGGGGGTCTCTCATTAAACCAGTGGCGACGCGGTTCTGGTTGAGAGAGTCATGTGGTTATGGAGAGAGAAGGCGATGTAGCTTGGGATTGTAGGGGGCTGGGGAGGCCCCATGGTGTCTTGATTTCGTTCCTCGGAGCATCGTTCTTGGGCTGATGCCTCAACCAACTTGTGCCTTTGTCTAGGGTGTTGTTATGGCAAGGGCTGATGCCATCGCCTCCTTTGTTCCAACATAGGGTTGGGCCTTTACTACCTCTTGTGCTTTGGCTGAGCAACCTTGGCTGGGGCTCTGCCTATTGGTGCCTCCATCGAGATGTAGCATGGCCTTGAGTCTGATGCTAATGCACCAACGATCTTGAACGTTGCTATGCCTGCCACTTGCGAGGAGTCCCAGGTGATTGCGATGGACGTAGTTGGTGTAAATATGGAAATTATTGTTGTTACCGGGGGTTGGAAGACAATACAATGTTGTGGTTGTGATCATAAATTGATCCTCACATTGGAGAGAAATTATAGGCGCTTAGGTGTGGTGTTTGGGGCCATCTATTAAGAATGCAAGTTGGATAGGGTGTGGAATCTTTGGGAGGCCCCTTCCTCGGGGATAGAGGAGACCTTGGTGCTGTAATCAGTAAATCCGTCATTGTGCAGGGGTCCCCTCATAAACTGCCACCTGCTAAGGTGGTCCCTTTATGTCTGCAAGACCGTCCTACTGATGCATGTCGGGTTTTTTGAGTTGTCTTTTTCTCATTACTTCATCAACATCTTATGGCAGTGCTTTTCTTTAAAAGTCTTATGACAGTGTTGTGGAGGGTGTAGGGAATTGCGTCCGACATTTCTTCTCGATGGCATTTATTGGGGATGTGGTCTCGTTGTACTCTTTGTCAGTCTGTGTTTTAGGCTGACAATTGTCCAAGAGGTGGTGTTTCTGTCTGCGGATGTGACAAACTTTCGCGTTCAGTGGAGGCACACTCAGTTCCAGGATGGTGTTGTGCTTTGTGTTTCCCTCCTTTTCCGTGTCTCTGGCATGCTTTACCTCTTGCCATCTAGACTCATTTGAGGCTGCTCTGGCGAGATTCAGGAAGGTGGTGGAGGTCATCTCAGATAATTTATAACAAGGGAGGACATTGATGCAATTTGTGACTGTAAAAGGGTGCTCCTTTGGTCAAGCCTTTGAGTATGTGCATGTGTTTGGCAAGACAACTTTCTATAACTAGATGGTTGGATGCCTCCCTTAGCCTGATGTTCCTAGGCTACCCTTGTGGGAGTTGATCTGGTGGGCACAACTTTCAAGGTTGATCTCCTTGATGGTTCGGTTTAGGATCCTTCAGGTGCTATATTGGATGTTTTCAAGATGGATCTCTAGCATGTGGACCCACTGTTTGGGTCTGCCAATCTGTGGTGCACTCATTTGGTGGATCTTGGATTTCTCTTGAATTTGGTTCCCAACACTTTAACATCACATGTTTGTTGAGATTTATGTGGTGCGTGTCAATGCTCAGGAGAAATCTAATGCTGGCCCTTCCCATCACCTCACTCTGCTTTCCTTGGCTCATTTCAAGACAGATTGTTTGATGGTCTTTGTATGTTGACATTGTCTTCTGCCTTCGGTGTCGAGGTCGCCTGTGGGGGTGTCAACATCTTGAGACATATCTGGTGGGGAGGTGATGAAGTGTTCACTTTGGTGCAGTCTGGTGGAGATAGCACCGATAGTGTCATTTCTTGATGGGATTGGGTATGGAGAAGCTTACGATGAATATCGAACTGTTGTCAGGGTAAAACTTGTTGGAGCGCCCCTATTATTGCAAAATAAAGCTCATCCCCTGGGATTAGTGCTGTAGAAGTCGGTATTCGGTATTCAATCAGAGGGTTCATTGAGTAAAAAATAATCGGTACACAGGAAAATATTCGAAATTATTCGGTTATGTATTTTTTAATTACGTTAAATATAAAAAATATGTCTAATATATATTCCTATATATTTATACATCTATGGTCATAATCAATAAGAATCCAAGATGAAAGTACCAATTAACAAGTTACATATATCTAGCTTTAATATTTATTGTGATACAATATAGATATGAACTTTTAAAATTAAGAAAATAAGCAATTTGTTGCAATAATCGATCGAAAAATCGGTTGTATACCCGAATATTCGAGTTGGATCAAATATTGCCTGAATAGCTATATTCTATTTGCCCCTCCCTCTGAATAGAATATTCGGTCCATTCGACCGAATATTGTAATAGTTCCCCGAATGATTGCCCGCTGGGCGAGGATGGAGAGGAAGAAGCGTGAGAGGCTGAAGTGGGTTATTCGAGCAGGGGCGGCGGAGTGGCAAAGGTCCTCCGTGGTTTCTCGCTCGGCAACGGAAGATGCTGCGGATGGGGCGAATGGCTACGACGGTGATTGGGAAGTGGTCTCGCACCGGAAACGCGGGCGCAGGTGCTTCAGGTGCGGCCTTGCTGGCCACTTGGCGGCTACTTGTGCTACACCACCTCGGTGCTTCGTGTGCGGGGAAGAGCTAGGCGAAACACATGTCCTACATGTTCTCGCGGTCCGTTTCAGAAGAGTCTAAGGGGCGACGCGCGATCCCTGTCAAATGTTATAACTCCGGATCAGAGGGAGCTCTCTGTGTCGCCTATTGACGTGTGCGGTGGTGCTGGCCACCGTTGTAACGCTGCTACCGGCGGAGATGCTCCGGCCGCTGGAGATTTCGATTCGTCTTCCACCCTCGGGGACGTTTCGCCTTGTTCGCTTGGGGTCGTTTCAGTTTCTACTGATCTGACTCATTTCGGTGCCTTCGATGCCACGTGTGCTTCCAATCTGGGGTTGTCGCCTCATTTACTGCTGCCTTTACAGAATATCGTCTTTGGGACGGGAGCCCATATCTCTTTGCGCTCTTGGGAACACGTTAAGCTACCCCTCCCCGTCGAGTCGAGTGGTGCCCGCCTTCTCCTTCTCAATGGACCACCCTCGGAGTCGGATTTTCGGATATCTGGGTCGCAGAACCCAGACAAGGGTGGCGGATCCGCTTGCGGGCTCCTCGGAGCGTCGGAAGTGGAATCCGGTTGGCCTTTCGGATTTTTGTGCCGATTCTTTCGCATCTGACGACTTCCTTGGGCCTGAGTGGCCCTATGGAATCTCGGGGGGAGGACAGGATCTGGGCGCTTATCGGGCGGAGGAGGTTCCCCTTTCTTGGGCACCGCTCCTGTCTAGGAGGTCTGATTCGAGGACTTCTTCGATGGCTACCTCTCCTGGGCCTGACCACAGGCGGATCGGTAAGAGGTACAGGAGGTGCCCGCGGGCGTGTCGGCTCGGCACCACGCCGCTGCCGGTGCCGGCTCGTTTGGCTCGTTTGGTTGCTTTGGCTGGTGTGGTCCACACCGGGGGAAACTGCAGCGGTTCTCAATGAAGGTCCCCACTTGGAATGTAAGGGGTCTGGGTGACCCAGAATAGAGGAAGATTCATGGCCTCAGATTTCAGCGAAATTCGGTCGAATTTCTGTCGAATATCGATATCCAGTCGAAACCGAAATTCGACCGAAACGACCGAAATATGGGGGTCCTAGTACAAAAAATGACCGAAATGACCGAAATTTCGGTCGAAATTCCACCGAAATTCCATCGAAATTCTTTTTTGGTCGATATCGAAATGGTGACCGAAACCGACATTTATGGCCTTGGGAAGATTTTGGGTTCTCGCTTCCTTGAATGGGGCTGTGATATCATTTTACTTCAGGAAACTAAGTTGCAATCTTGCACGCGGGATGTGTGGCGCTCTTTTGACGCCGGTCCCATCTCTAAGTACCGTGCTGTGCATGCGGTGGGTTCCGCGGGAGGCATGCTAATTGCCTGGCGGGATCGTGGTTTTGCCTTGCGCTCGGAGCTAAGGGATTCCCATGTACTGACAGTTCTTCTAGATTGCCTCTCCACTTTACAGACTCTTGTCGTCTCTTGTGTATATGGGCTTTACTAGGCCGGTGACCGTCGACAGCTGTGGGATGAGGTTCGTGCGGCCAGAGCCTCCTTTCCGGGGGTGCGTGGCTGATCGGCGACGATTTCAACGTAACCTTACTATCAACCGATTGGCCGGGGTTGCGTGGCGGCCAGGACCAGAGGTCGGCTAACTTCGTGGAACTATTAGATGATTTGGAGCTTGAGGTGATTGACGCTCCTGACACAAAATACACTTGGCGGAGCTCGGGCTCTCGCTCCCACGTCGACAGGTTCTTGGCGTCGTCCGAACTTCTAAATCTCTTCCCCTCCTACTTTGCCTTGACGAGAGTTCGGACCCGCTCGGATCACTCCCCTCTCGTTTGGGACTCGGGGGAACAAAATACGACCCGAGGCTTTTTCAGGTACGAGAAGGCATGGCTTCTCGAGGACTCTTTTCGTGAGATGGTTTCTCACCACTGGACCTCTACGATCGCCTCTTGCTCGGCGGTCTTGAGATTCTTCCAGAAGCTCGTTTCGCTACGGGGAAGACTTTGCTTATTCAAGAAGGAGTCGCGCGCTGCTCGCCGGGCAGCCAGGGCCTCGGCTGAGGCGATTCTTGCCGGCCTTGATCAGCTCGAGGACTCCGGTCCTATCTCATCTGAGGATCTCGCAAGGCGGGAGGCTTCTCTCAGGAAAGTGGCGCTGGAAGATACGAAGAGAGGTGCAGAGTGGCGCCAACGTTGTAGGCACAAGTGGCTCGTGGAGGGGGATGCCAACGCGACATTCTTCCATCGTGTTGCCAGCGGACGCCGACGTGCAAATACGTTGCGCTCAGTCTTAGTATACGGCGTCCGTGTTGCGGGTGACAAGGAGATAGGTAATCTGATTGCCAAGCACTTCGTGCGTTCTCTTCGCGGTCCCTTCTACGCAGGTGGCGTTGGTTGGGCCACGGGGCGGAGCGGCTGTCGCCGGAGCTCGCTTCGGGCCTGGTCGTGCCTGTGTCCTTGGAGGAGGTTCGGACGGCCGTCTGGGCTCTCAACGCGGATGGCCGCCTGGTCCGGACGGGTTTCCTGTGTCTTTTTATCGGGACTTTTGGGATCTCTTTGCATGGGAGGTCCTCGAGGTGGCTCAAGAGGTGTGTTTGTGCAACGCGGGGGTCGAGAAAATTAATCGGGCGCTGATTGTTCTCCTGCCGAAGAATAGTGCGTCTGAGCGCATTGAGGATTTCCGACCAACCGCCCTCTCCAACGGGCTCTATCTGATCGTCGCTAAGGTGTTCGCTCTCTGCCTTAGCAGGGTTCTCGCGAACCTCATTTCTCCCGTCCAGGCGGCTTTCGTCTCTGGCAGGCAAATTGGGGACCGCTTCATTATGTCATCTGAAATTGTGGCGGATTGGAAGAGGCTTGGTAGGAAGGCTATGCTCTGGAAGGTAGACTGTGCCAAGGCTTACGATACTCTTGATTGGCGCTTCTATGGGAAGCTTTACATAGGAGGGGTTTCCCCGACACTTGGATATCTTGGATGAAATGTTGTGTTACCACGACTTCTATGGCGGTTCTTGTTAATGGCCGGCCGGAGGGCGGATTTTACCTGCCTTAGAGGGGAGTCAGGCAGGGGTACCCCCTTGCCCTGTTCCTTTTTGTCATCGCGGCGGATGCGTTGGCCTGCATGTTGGTGCAGGTGCAACGTTGTGGCATGTTCTCGGGCTTTTCCAAGGACGATCTTAATATCCCACTGTTACAATATGTGGACGACACCTTATTTTTCATGGAGGGCGGTAGGGAGGAGGTTGGGGTCGTTGTTGCCGTGCTGGATCTCTTTGGGGAAATGTCCGGTCTCGTCCAAAATCGGGACAATTCCATTTTGGTGCCTTTTGCGTTCTCTGAGGAGGAGGCACGCTCGTGCTCTGCTAACTTGGAGGTAGGCTGCGACAAATTGCCGTTTCGTTACCTCAGGATGTTGCTTTCTATTGGGCGGGCGCGGCTGGTGGATTGGCTTCCAGTCATTGAGAAGATGGAGGGTAGGTTAGCGGGGTGGAGTTCCTCCATCCTCTCCAGGGGGGAGGTTGGTACTTCTAAAGGCGGTGTTGGCATCTATTCCCACCTTCTTCATGTCTGCGACAACTTTACCGAAGGGGATTCGTGTACGTATTGAAGGACTTATGAGGAGATTCTTATGGTGCGGGAGCGGGCTGACGATCGGGGGCATCCATCTTGTTGATTGGACTACGGTCACGTTGCCGAAATCGGAAGGCGGATTGGGTGTCCGTAACCTAGATGCCATGAATGAAGCGTTACTCATGAAATAGATCTCCCGTGTTTGGGGGACCTCTGAGGATATGTGCTGCAAGTTGATCCGCCGTATTTACCTTTGCCGGAGCCCCATGGCTCTTGTGCCCACTACGATCGTTCGTCCTTCCCCATTTTGGAGGGGGATTCTCTCGCTGCTCCCTCGTTTCTAGGACTTGTTCCATCCCATCTTGGGGAACGACCTCTCCTTTGCGTTTTGGCTCGACAACTGGATTGATGAGGGGGCGATTGCTTCTCGCTTCCCAAGGCTCTTTGCCTTGGCGGCAGACATGGAAGTTAAAGTTGCCGATGTGTGGTGTGATGGGAACTGGATGCCCAGATTTTACGCAAATTTTTCAGATCAAAGACTCGATGAGTTCCTTCGGCTGTGCGATTCTCTGGCCGGATGCGAGGGCCCCAGGGGGGCGGGACCACTGGGTTTGGAGAGGCGCTCCTTTTTCGGTCAAGAAGGCTTATGCGGCTATTCGGAGGCCGCCACCTGGTCCTTCCAAGGCCCTCACTAATGACTGCTCCTTCATCTGGGGGCTTCATCTCCCTGAGGGTATCGGATTCTTTCTATGGCTCCTCAGGCGCAAGCGCCTAATGACGCGGGACCGTTGCGTGCAGTTCTTGGGCTCTGCTTTGAATTCCTGCTACCTGTATGGGGTGGCCATTGTAGCACCCGGTTTCCAATCAAACCCGAAGTCGTCCGATTTTGGGTCTAATGAACCCAAAAACGTTATCGGTCAATACTAAACAACCTAAAACGATCAATTAGTAGTGAATCAAAAGTTGTTCGGGTAAAATCGATCAAAAATCGGTCGTTGCGTAATGCGTGCCGTGAAAAGCCGCGACGCAAATTCGGAAGCCGCGGAATAAACCGAGACCATCATAAGATCCGATTCGACGATACGAAACCAACGGAATTGACCGTTCGTCAATCAGAGGTCATTTGATATTATTAATTCGCAAAATTTAAACCCAAACAAAAACCATATCCGAAAATTTCGGGTATTCAAAACCAAACCGAAAGTATAGCAATATTATACACATATTGACCGTCATTTTGAGACGATCAATTCAAGATATTGCACATTGAAATCTGACGCTCAATGCGCGTATACGATCAACTTTAAAGTATAGCAAATGAAGAGAGTTTTAATATAATATAATAATAATATATAAATTAAAATTTATTTTCTACAAACAGAATGTAGTGGAGTACGGTTGTAATTTTTTAAAAAAAAAAATATATATAATTTTATTTAAAGCATACTGTACAGCATGTTTTGAATTCTGTTAAAAAAAAAAAAATAATAAATAATAATAATGTTTTGATGACATCATCCACCTGACATCAGCCTGCTGATGTCATGGCTGATGCCATCCAAAACTTTTTTTTTGACAAATGGCTTTACACAAACCCAACGTGGAGCCCTCCTTTCTTTCTCTTATTACATACTCTTCTCTCGTTCCCAACGAAACCTCTTCTTCTTCTTTTTTTTTCTCTCCCTTGATTTCCATCAAGGCAATTGCAAGTCAATAACCTGCAGTAGCAGGTGCTTTAGGAGCAATTTCTACTCGTGTTTCAAAGACAAACCCACTGCCAAGAACCCCTTTTCTTCTCCTCCTCACCATTCAGCTGGATGCTCATATTCTTGTTACCAAAGCCTGCTGTTCTTGACTCCAGATTCCACTCTGCATGCCATTTTGGAGATCTAGCTTTAAAAGGTACCTTCTTTCCCTATACCCCTATTGCTGCCATACATATACAAATCCTCATTTTTTTCTTTTGTTGCTATCTATGTTCCTGAAATCATCCAGATTTATCTAAAATATTAGTTCAAAAAAAAAAAAAATGCAACCATGAAATCTGACTTTCTGCTTCGAATATATCTCTTTTGTCTTAAAGTCACAAATTTCCTATTTTATGTGAATACTGAATTACTATCCTTACAGGAAATATGATTTGAAATAAATACAGGGAACCTGGATCAGATGTTTAAAAAAAAAAAATGTGATCTACTATTATTTCCTGAAGGTTTTTCATTAATCTTGATATTAGTTAAACGTTAATCATGTATAAAGCATTGCATGCATGTGATATGTCCAATGTTACTCATGTATTATTACTCAGGGTAAATTTTGAGAATTTGTCTTTGCAATTCACCCAGACTTGATTCCAAAGCATTGCATGCATATGATATATCACATACTAATCAAAATAAGAGTTTTCCTAGAAATGTTTCGATTAAATTACATTCATATTATTTTCAAATGACAATTTATTGCTTCCAGAACACCATTTATGTAAGATATATGCTGGGCATCTTGATGTTTCCTTATGTCGATTCGTCTTTTCATTATGTTTTAAAATCATTGATAGAAGAGTTATGGAGCAAATTATTAAGCTACTTACTGTTAACAAAGATGCATATCATAAATGTCATTTCTTTCCCTGGTCGTCAAAAGAATCTGATTTGCTATTTATAATATGACATCCTTTTCTTGAACAAAGTGATACATGAAGTCATGGGAAGTAAAGTGGTATAGGAACATTAGGAATTAGAGACGCATTTTTTTTAGAGATGAGATATTATTACATTGATTCTGGTCTCGATAAAATGACAAATTGAAGTATTTTGTATACGACATTTTGCCATCCAAATCATTCGGGTTGTGTTGTTAGTAAGACAATGATGGGGATTGATGATACCATCTGATCGGTGGAAGTTGTTGACAACCACTTCAAACTTATAGAAAAGTAAAATCCTCGCAAACAGTTCTTAGTTTGAATACCTAGTTGTGAATTATTATTCTGGGTCACAACTTTTAGAATAAGGAAAATCATAAAGGACGATTTCTCTATTTAACAATTCTCATGATACTTAATATATATATAATAATATTAGTCCAAATCTTATCGATATAAACACCGCACAATGATCGATTCTAATAAACTGGCAATTGACAATAATGCGTATTCCTTAGGAGGTAAGTATTCAAGCCTATATGATTAAAGTAGGTTGAGAATTAGTGATAACCAATAGATCATTAACCAAAAGATCTAGATCCGTACTGTTAATCATAGAAGAAATTGAGAAAGAGTTAAGTGGTCAAGAAAGTAAAGATGATGATGAATCAATCATGACTAAAACAAATTAGTGCCAGTCATGGTGGCCCTTACACCTGACCGTGCGAGGGCGCGGTGACCCTCACCTGGGCGGAAGATAGGAAGCCCAGTTTGGGCAGCGGCCGCCAAGTGCGCGGGTCTAGGATCCCAGTCCCATTTCGGTTTTTACGCGAGCTCGCAGTGTTTTTACGCCTCGTTGGGATCCAGACTTTAGACCAGTTCCGCTGACCCTGTTTTAGGATGCCCAGGCGGGGGATCCTGGTTTTTCAGCTTTACGTACGAGCTCGGTTGCCCATACTAGTCGGGCTGTGTTTTTCTAGAGCGACTTTTCTAGGGAGTCTCTCTCACCCGTCTCAGTGGCGTAGTTGGAGAATAGACCTATCCCTCTATTGGACCGCACTTCCAATTAGAGGGCGAGACGGAAGAGCCATTTGCAGGCTTCTTCACCGCTTGAGTTACTTCGCCAAACAGACTTGGCGATTCTATATCTAGATCATCCATATCTACATCTACAACATCTGGAGTTATATCTGAAACATTGAAGTTGAGAATTTGAGAAGTTAAGATCAAAAGACCATTCTCTCTACCCAAGAATTTAAATAAATTAATAGATCTCTACAATCTCAACTTTTCCATTCTTTCCCTAACCAACATGATCTCTAAGGAAGATGATATATGCATTCCCCCTCACACACTCATGATTACGCAACTGCTATCGAAATAATGTTACATATGGGAAATGCCGGGTTCAGGGGAAAGTCATTAGAAATGCATTACGAACATTTGAGATGCTTACAAGTAACCTAAAAAACCGTTTTCATTTGCAAGTAGAATTTAATCTTAATTTGAGTTGCTCTCGCCTTTCTGCTTGTTTCTTTTGTAAATAATAAATGCCCGTTATGTTATATAAGTTTTTGGGAGGTACCAGCAACCGCTGACGCCTTTTCTACCTATTGTGTGTGGCAGGCAAACAGCCTGCAGTTTAGTAGCCGCTCAGTATATACATGCTTCCAGGAGATATAGTGTACACCCGACGGTATGATTTACTTTGTCTTAGTTTTTGTACAGATGATGATATAAATGCTATCTCTTTTGTCACATTTTGGGATATATGTTGTAACATGTAATATGCTTGTACATGTTGTAAATGGATATGAATATTAATGAAAAGAAATTTTGGTGATGTCTGTCTCTTTTACTTGTGGTCATGAGTTGAGAATGAATGTCATATTCGCGAAAAAAATTTTCCCTGTATTTTCACAACTTGTGCGATATAATTGTGAATGATATCTTGCGAATTGCGCGTAAACGGGTATCCGGATCCTGAGGGGTCGACAGTTTGGTATCAGAGCCGTGGTACCCCGATACGCACATTCGCGATATTACAATTCCGATCGCATTAAGATCTCGAATAGCGACAGTCTACCGACTTGTCGTGAGTTCGAGAAGGGAAATATGACATTCATATCCAATAACCACAGATGTCACCAATTTCATTAATTTTCATCTTATATCCCAAGAAGAGAAAAGCATTTATGATAAATATCTGTCTAGGGCATTTCTCTGACTAATTATGGTTCTTATGCAGAGCCATGGCATCTCGACCAGGTCAGGATACTTCTGATCAGCTGGCACGTATACTGAGCGCACTTACTGATCTTCAGCAGCAGCAGGCTGCTATGAGAGGCCAGCAGGAGCAGATATTGGCCCAGCAGACCGAGATTGCTGACAGGCAGACGGACATAGAGATGAGATTTGAGGATCTGTCAGATTTCACGTACCATCCATCTCAGGATGGGATACGACAGGACCAGCACCAGTCCGTTGAGGTGGAGCAGCCTCATCCTGATGATCCACTAGAGGCCATTCCAGAGCATGGAGCTGAGGAGGATGCAGACTTAGGCAGGGAGCAGGACCCTGTTGACTTTGCTGACGAGGATACACACGAGTTTGCAGCCATTCACAGGCACCAGTCAGTCTTCACTTCTTATCAGCGGGCCAACATACCCTTGTTCGAGGGCACAGGTCCACCAGATGACGCTGAGCAGTGGCTGATGAGAGTAATGAAAGTGCTCAGGGCGATTAATGCGCCACGAAACACGTGGCTATCTTTCGTAGAGTACTCACTGATAGACTTCGCCGAGCGATGGTGGATGGCCGTAGTGTCCGAGTTAGGCCGAGAGCCTACTTGGAACGATTTTGTGACGAAGTTCAGAGCCCACTTCTTTTCTGCGAAGTGGAGGGAGTCCCAGCGCCGACTGTTTGCAGAGCTTCGTCAGGGACAGATGACAGCCCGGGATTACTTTATCAGATACACAGAGCTGTCACGACACACACGAGCAGCTGGCGCATTTCCAGAGGAGAATCTGGAGAAGTTCATTGGCGGCATGCGAGAGGAGGTGCAGGAGAAGCTGGCTGGACTACACATCACTTCTATCTCCGAGGCTACCGATGCTGCGGAGAAGTTCGAGGACATCAGAGGGAGACGTTACGGGAGCTCGTCTGGAGCACCGCCTAGACCGCGGCGATATTTTGGGCCGATACGTCGACCATTTCAGCAGCAGAGGTCAGCCAGACGATTCCGACCTACAGGTTCGGCATTCTCTGGCAGTGCTCGCTCTTCTCCATCGACTACTCTAGGAGGAGCACTTGCCGGACGAGGTACAGAGTCCGCTCGACCATCTGGGTCGCAGCGAGCAGATAGACCACCTGCAGGACCAGCTCGGAGCACGGACACAGCTACTCCCTCTACTCGACCAGTCCGGTGCTACCGATGTCACGAGTGGGGACATTACCGTGCACAGTGTCCACAGGCTTCTGGCGAGCCTCAGCCACAGCCTTCTCAGCCACAGCCGCAGACACAGCGTTCGTGGAGTTTCCGTGGCAGGAACTCCAACTTTAGGCGACAGCAGCCGAGACAGACGCAGAGTGTGGCAGGTTCTAGTGCTGCATCAGCCAGGCAGGGACAGTTACATGCCGTTACTGAGGAGCAGGCACGTTCAGCGGCTACAGTGGTGAAAGGTATGGTCTCAGTCTTGGGCCGACCTTTCCATGTTTTATTTGATTCCGGTGCGACACACTCTTTCCTTGCTTCGAGGTTGCTTGTTTCTTTAGATAGAGTTGCTGAGACGCTATCGTCTCCATATCACATCCGAGGGCCAGGTGGCCAGTTATTTGTCATATCTCTGATAGTCAGACACTTGCCCATACTGATAGGAGGTCATGAGATGATCGCAGATTGCCTACTTCTGCAGCTTGATGAGTTCGACTTGATATTGGGCATGGATTGGCTATCCACTCATCATGCACTTGTTGATTGCTTTAGGAAGACGGTTGTCTTCAGGACTCCAGATCTACCAGAGTTCACCTTTGAGGGTACTACACATGACTCCACCATGGAGTACATTTCAGTATTGCGAGCCCAGCGACTTGTTGATCAGGGTTGCGATTCTTACCTTGCTTTTGTTCGAGAGGTGTCTGATCAGGAGCCGATGATACAGGACATCCGAGTAGTCTCAGAATACCCGGACGTATTTCCTGATGAGTTACCAGGGCTACCCCCTGAGAGGGAGATTGAGTTCGAGATCACATTGTTGCCAGATACACAGCCGATCTCGATGGCACCATATCGCATGGCACCAGCCGAGTTGAGGGAGCTGAAGGTGCAGTTGCAGGAGTTGCTTGACATGGGATTCGTGAGGCCGAGCACTTCACCTTGGGGTGCTCCGGTTCTATTTGTCAAGAAGAAGGATGGATCCATGAGACTATGCATCGATTACAGGCAGCTGAACAAGAGAACGGTGAAAAACCGTTATCCTTTGCCGCGCATCGATGATTTGTTTGACCAGCTCCAGGGATCTTCGGTTTTCTCGAAGATCGATCTTCGCTCAGGTTACCATCAGCTGAGGATTCGCGAGTCGGACATTCCGAAGACAGCCTTCAGGACTCGCTATGGACACTACGAGTTTGTGGTGATGCCGTTTGGGCTCACCAATGCACCTGCGGCTTTCATGGATATGATGAACCGTATCTTCCGTCCATACTTGGACAGGTTTGTTGTGGTGTTCATCGATGATGTGCTCATCTATTCACGGAATGAAGAGGATCATGCTAATAATCTGCGGATCGTCTTAGACACATTACGAGAGCACAAGCTATATGCCAAGTTGAGCAAGTGTGAGTTCTGGTTATCCCAGGTCTCATTTCTCGGGCATATCATTTCTGGAGCAGGCATTGCGGTTGATCCCGCGAAGATAGATGCAGTTATGTCTTGGGAGCAGCCCAAGACAGTCACTCAGATTCGGAGCTTCCTCGGATTAGCGGGCTATTACAGACGCTTTGTCAGCGGATTTTCACGCATCGTCCGTCCATTGACACGATTGACGCAGAAGGGAGTTCCATTCATTTGGGACGATTCATGTGAGCAGGCCTTCCAGACACTGAAGGAGAGGTTGACTACAGCGCCTATTCTTGCTCTTCCTTCAGGCACTCAGGACTATGCAGTTTACACAGATGCATCTGGAGAAGGTCTAGGAGCAGTATTGATGCAGAGAGGACAGGTGATTGCTTACGCATCACGGCAGTTGAGACCGCACGAGCGGAATTACCCCACACATGACTTGGAGTTGGCAGCAGTTGTCTTCGCCTTGAAGATCTGGCGCCACTATCTATATGGGGTGAACTTCGAGATTTTCACAGACCACAAGAGTCTGAAGTACATCTTTGATCAGAAGGAGCTGAACATGAGACAGCGCAGATGGCTCGAGCTGCTGAAGGACTATGATTGCACGATCTCTTACCATCCCGGTAAGGGAAACGTAGTGGCTGATGCACTGAGCAGGAGAGCACATGCTGATGGTACGGCGAACTGGCTATACACGTGGGATACGCTTGCAGCTTTGACCGATTGGCATCCTCAGGAGAGCGCATCCATTTCTACCGCCGTGCCTCCACGATACAGCAGTCTTTGGGAGCGTATTGTTGAGGGCCAGAAGACCGATCCTTGGATTCATGATAGATACATGCGCGCCGTCAAGGACGAATTTGATGACTTTGTTGTGATGGAGTCTATTTTATGGAAGGCAGGACGGGTCGTTGTACCCAATGACGAGCAGCTTCGCAGAGACATTTTGGACGAGGCACACAGTTCACGGTTATCTATCCATCCAGGTAGCACAAAGATGTACCGTGACCTGCGTCGACATTTCTGGTGGGATGGGATGAAGCGCGATGTGGCGCTACATGTTAGCAGATGCATGACCTGTCAGATGGTCAAGGCCGAGCACAGGAGACCACCAGGATTACTGCAGTCTCTCCCCATTCCCGAGTGGAAATGGGAGAGCATTTCTATGGATTTTGTCACAGGATTGCCGAAGACGCTAGGAGGTCATGATTCCATTTGGGTCGTTGTTGATAGGTTGACCAAATCAGCCCATTTTATACCTGTCAACACGACTTACACTCCATCCAGATTGGCCAAGCTCTATGTGCAGAACATTATCAGGCTGCATGGTATACCACGAGAGGTGGTGTCTGACAGGGATTCGAGATTTACATCTCATTATTGGCATCAGTTCATGTCAGCACTACAGACAGAGCTGAAGATGAGTTCTGCTTATCATCCGCAGACAGACGGGCAGAGTGAGCGCACCATTCAGACGCTTGAGGATCTACTTCGCGCATGCACTTTGGAGTGGAAAGGGTCCTGGAAGGACCATTTACCGTTAGTGGAGTTCACGTACAACAACAGCTATCACTCCAGCATTGGCATGGCACCATTCGAGGCCCTATACGGGCGGAGATGCCTCACACCTCTTAGTTGGCGTGAGGTAGGTGATCATGCTTTATATTCCGTGGATCTCTTGGAAGAGACTGCGAGAGCTGTTGATCTTGTGAGGCGGAGGCTTCTGACGGCACAGAGCCGCCAGAAGAGCTATGCAGACCGTCGGAGGAGAGACTTAGAGTTTCAGGTAATCTAATTATTTTCTCCTCATCCACTCAATTATGATATATATGGGTTCAACTTAATCCCATACTAATGACAATCATATAAATTATAGGTTGGAGATTGGGTATTTTTACGAGTATCTCCCATGAAGGGAGTGCAGAGATTTGGTGTTCGTGGCAAGTTGGCGCCGCGATATGTTGGACCGTTCGAGATTCTGGCTAGAGTGGGGAAGGTTGCTTACCGAGTAGCTCTTCCTCCACATCTTTCTGCTATTCATGATGTCTTCCACATATCCAACCTAAGGAAGTATGTGCACGACCCACGGCACATCATCAGTTATGAGAATCTCGATGTAGAGCCGGATCTGACTTATGAAGAGAAGCCAGTCCAGATACTTGACCATGCTGAGAAGAAGCTTCGCAACAAAGAGATTTCATTGGTCAAGGTTTTGTGGCACCGACACGGCGTCAAGGAAGCGACATGGGAGACTGAAGCCGACATGCGGGCACGATACCCGCAACTATTTTGATGTAACCGTCAAAACAAGCTTTTGTAACTAGATACATTATAAATATATGGCTTGTTTTCCCTTTGAGGTTTTTATGGGTTCAAAACCCTTTGAGGTTTTTATGGACATATGAAATTCAACCAAGTCACCGAATAGCCTTAACTCGAGTCTCGAGGACGAGACTCCCTTTGAGGTTTTTATATTTGTAGCACCCGGTTTCCAATCAAACCCGAAGTCGTCCGATTTTGGGTCTAATGAACCCAAAAACGTTATCGGTCAATACTAAACAACCTAAAACGATCAATTAGTAGTGAATCAAAAGTTGTTCGGGTAAAATCGATCAAAAATCGGTCGTTGCGTAATGCGTGCCGTGAAAAGCCGCGACGCAAATTCGGAAGCCGCGGAATAAACCGAGACCATCATAAGATCCGATTCGACGATACGAAACCAACGGAATTGACCGTTCGTCAATCAGAGGTCATTTGATATTATTAATTCGCAAAATTTAAACCCAAACAAAAACCATATCCGAAAATTTCGGGTATTCAAAACCAAACCGAAAGTATAGCAATATTATACGCATATTGACCGTCATTTTGAGACGATCAATTCAAGATATTGCACATTGAAATCTGACGCTCAATGCGCGTATACGATCAACTTTAAAGTATAGCAAATGAAGAGAGTTTTAATATAATATAATAATAATATATAAATTAAAATTTATTTTCTACAAACAGAATGTAGTGGAGTACGGTTGTAATTTTTTTAAAAAAAAAAATATATATAATTTTATTTAAAGCATACTGTACAGCATGTTTTGAATTCTGTTAAAAAAAAAAAATAATAAATAATAATAATGTTTTGATGACATCATCCACCTGACATCAGCCTGCTGATGTCATGGCTGATGCCATCCAAAACTTTTTTTTTGACAAATGGCTTTACACAAACCCAACGTGGAGCCCTCCTTTCTTTCTCTTATTACATACTCTTCTCTCGTTCCCAACGAAACCTCTTCTTCTTCTTTTTTTTTCTCTCCCTTGATTTCCATCAAGGCAATTGCAAGTCAATAACCTGCAGTAGCAGGTGCTTTAGGAGCAATTTCTACTCGTGTTTCAAAGACAAACCCACTGCCAAGAACCCCTTTTCTTCTCCTCCTCACCATTCAGCTGGATGCTCATATTCTTGTTACCAAAGCCTGCTGTTCTTGACTCCAGATTCCACTCTGCATGCCATTTTGGAGATCTAGCTTTAAAAGGTACCTTCTTTCCCTATACCCCTATTGCTGCCATACATATACAAATCCTCATTTTTTTCTTTTGTTGCTATCTATGTTCCTGAAATCATCCAGATTTATCTAAAATATTAGTTCAAAAAAAAAAAATGCAACCATGAAATCTGACTTTCTGCTTCGAATATATCTCTTTTGTCTTAAAGTCACAAATTTCCTATTTTATGTGAATACTGAATTACTATCCTTACAGGAAATATGATTTGAAATAAATACAGGGAACCTGGATCAGATGTTTAAAAAAAAAAAAAATGTGATCTACTATTATTTCCTGAAGGTTTTTCATTAATCTTGATATTAGTTAAACGTTAATCATGTATAAAGCATTGCATGCATGTGATATGTCCAATGTTACTCATGTATTATTACTCAGGGTAAATTTTGAGAATTTGTCTTTGCAATTCACCCAGACTTGATTCCAAAGCATTGCATGCATATGATATATCACATACTAATCAAAATAAGAGTTTTCCTAGAAATGTTTCGATTAAATTACATTCATATTATTTTCAAATGACAATTTATTGCTTCCAGAACACCATTTATGTAAGATATATGCTGGGCATCTTGATGTTTCCTTATGTCGATTCGTCTTTTCATTATGTTTTAAAATCATTGATAGAAGAGTTATGGAGCAAATTATTAAGCTACTTACTGTTAACAAAGATGCATATCATAAATGTCATTTCTTTCCCTGGTCGTCAAAAGAATCTGATTTGCTATTTATAATATGACATCCTTTTCTTGAACAAAGTGATACATGAAGTCATGGGAAGTAAAGTGGTATAGGAACATTAGGAATTAGAGACGCATTTTTTTTAGAGATGAGATATTATTACATTGATTCTGGTCTCGATAAAATGACAAATTGAAGTATTTTGTATACGACATTTTGCCATCCAAATCATTCGGGTTGTGTTGTTAGTAAGACAATGATGGGGATTGATGATACCATCTGATCGGTGGAAGTTGTTGACAACCACTTCAAACTTATAGAAAAGTAAAATCCTCGCAAACAGTTCTTAGTTTGAATACCTAGTTGTGAATTATTATTCTGGGTCACAACTTTTAGAATAAGGAAAATCATAAAGGACGATTTCTCTATTTAACAATTCTCATGATACTTAATATATATATAATAATATTAGTCCAAATCTTATCGATATAAACACCGCACAATGATCGATTCTAATAAACTGGCAATTGACAATAATGCGTATTCCTTAGGAGGTAAGTATTCAAGCCTATATGATTAAAGTAGGTTGAGAATTAGTGATAACCAATAGATCATTAACCAAAAGATCTAGATCCGTACTGTTAATCATAGAAGAAATTGAGAAAGAGTTAAGTGGTCAAGAAAGTAAAGATGATGATGAATCAATCATGACTAAAACAAATTAGTGCCAGTCATGGTGGCCCTTACACCTGACCGTGCGAGGGCGCGGTGACCCTCACCTGGGCGGAAGATAGGAAGCCCAGTTTGGGCAGCGGCCGCCAAGTGCGCGGGTCTAGGATCCCAGTCCCATTTCGGTTTTTACGCGAGCTCGCAGTGTTTTTACGCCTCGTTGGGATCCAGACTTTAGACCAGTTCCGCTGACCCTGTTTTAGGATGCCCAGGCGGGGGATCCTGGTTTTTCAGCTTTACGTACGAGCTCGGTTGCCCATACTAGTCGGGCTGTGTTTTTCTAGAGCGACTTTTCTAGGGAGTCTCTCTCACCCGTCTCAGTGGCGTAGTTGGAGAATAGACCTATCCCTCTATTGGACCGCACTTCCAATTAGAGGGCGAGACGGAAGAGCCATTTGCAGGCTTCTTCACCGCTTGAGTTACTTCGCCAAACAGACTTGGCGATTCTATATCTAGATCATCCATATCTACATCTACAACATCTGGAGTTATATCTGAAACATTGAAGTTGAGAATTTGAGAAGTTAAGATCAAAAGACCATTCTCTCTACCCAAGAATTTAAATAAATTAATAGATCTCTACAATCTCAACTTTTCCATTCTTTCCCTAACCAACATGATCTCTAAGGAAGATGATATATGCATTCCCCCTCACACACTCATGATTACGCAACTGCTATCGAAATAATGTTACATATGGGAAATGCCGGGTTCAGGGGAAAGTCATTAGAAATGCATTACGAACATTTGAGATGCTTACAAGTAACCTAAAAAACCGTTTTCATTTGCAAGTAGAATTTAATCTTAATTTGAGTTGCTCTCGCCTTTCTGCTTGTTTCTTTTGTAAATAATAAATGCCCGTTATGTTATATAAGTTTTTGGGAGGTACCAGCAACCGCTGACGCCTTTTCTACCTATTGTGTGTGGCAGGCAAACAGCCTGCAGTTTAGTAGCCGCTCAGTATATACATGCTTCCAGGAGATATAGTGTACACCCGACGGTATGATTTACTTTGTCTTAGTTTTTGTACAGATGATGATATAAATGCTATCTCTTTTGTCACATTTTGGGATATATGTTGTAACATGTAATATGCTTGTACATGTTGTAAATGGATATGAATATTAATGAAAAGAAATTTTGGTGATGTCTGTCTCTTTTACTTGTGGTCATGAGTTGAGAATGAATGTCATATTCGCGAAAAAAATTTTCCCTGTATTTTCACAACTTGTGCGATATAATTGTGAATGATATCTTGCGAATTGCGCGTAAACGGGTATCCGGATCCTGAGGGGTCGACAGCCATTGAGTTGGTGGATCATCTATTCTTCCAATGTCAACGCGTTGTGGATTCTTGGGTTGAGCTGGGGCTCGACTGGGTTGACACGTCTTCGTTCGACACCTTTTGGGAGTGTTTCCGATGTAATCCCCCCAGACTGCGGGTGGAGCTGTTATGTCCTTTGTCGTTACTATGGTGTATTTGGCTGGAGAGAAACGCCTTGGTGTTCTCGGGCTGCAGATTCTATAGGGAAAATGTATTTAACTCGGTCAAAGGCTTTTGTGGAATCCTGGTCATCTTTATGACCCCCTTTTTGTACTCGTTTTTCTTTTCTTTCCTTTTTCTTAATTAATTGATTGGGGAGGGCACCATAGCTTGTTACCATCTCTTTTGGTCTTTAAAAAAATAGTTCCCCGAATGTATTGTTAGCGATTGTATGCATAGGTTTAATTTTGTTTGAAGCCAAGTAAAGGGGGATACACTCATTGGTGTTCACCCCAATATATTAGAAAAAAGCAAAGGAACGAAAATACAAAAAAGAAAAACTAGAAGGCCAACAAAGAGGCCAGAGAGCCTCCAAACAGTGAAAGAAACCACACAACAAGAATATTAACTACCACTCCAGTCGTCCACCAAACCTGCAGCGCGAACCAACACGTTCTCCTTGTAAAATCGTTGTGCCGAGAAAATGGCCTCATTTCGACCAAGCCAAATCGACCATAATCTTGCCACCGGAGTCAAGAGTCGCCTTCTAGCCGTGTGTATGTTCAAGAATAGCGAATCACAGAAGGCCACCACATCAGTAGCTCCCACCGAAGCCACAACCGTGTCCTCCCACATCCCATGAACCACAGGGCACTCAAAGAGAACATGGTCAAGGGATTCAACATCTGAACCGCACAACACACAGATATTCGAAACAGAATGAAACAATCTGGAGCAGCGGTCTCTCGTCAAAAGCCTCCTTCTGCGGACCAGCCATAAGAAAAAAACAATGCGCAAAGGTAATCCCAATCTCCAGACCAAGCCACAGTCCCTCACCAAGGAGTCCGAACGAGCAGGCGGGGCCACAGATAACACATCGTAGGCCTTACGCGTTGAGAAGCTACCATCCCTCCATACCCAGTGATCCCTTCCCTTCGAAGGCATATCCGCACCACCAAGGACGTCAAGCAATGCTAGAAAGTCAGCCAACCTCTGGTCCGAGAAATTTGCCCCAAAACGAGGGTACCAAGAATCACTCTCCCAGCAAGAAGCAACCGAAGCATCCTTGTCCTCAGCCAACACAAAAAGACGCGGGAAGCGGACACAAAAAGGATCCCCCCCGACCAGCTGTCCTTCCAGAATAAGAACCCACGGCCGTTCCTCAGCACAGGTTTAAAGCTCGCCCGATTCCTCATGAACACCTCCTGCACACCACGCCAGAAAGGCGAGCGAGCACTTACCAACCCCAACCTCTCCTCCCCTACCCATTCTGCCCCATGAAGCTCCCTCAGAACATCAATAAAGAAGTTATCATCCCTACCCCTGACCTTGCTCGCCCACTTAAGAAAAAAAGCGTCGTTGACGAACTTTAGCCGCCTAACACCCACCCCCCCTCCTGCTTCCCCAACGACACCTCTTCCCACGTCACAAGGTGAACCTGTCTCTCTGACGCACCCGGCTTCCCCCACAGAAACCTTCTGAAACAAGACTCAAGCCTCCTACAAATCCCAGCCGGCTAACGACGAATAGACAAAAAATGCACCGAGATAGCAACAAGAACCGACTTGAGAAGAACCAGCCTCCCTCCCTTCGAGAGAAGCGCCGCGCGCCAACCTGCCAGCCTCGCCTCCACCTTCTCAACGACCAAACTCCAGTCCCTAAGTCTGGGCCTCCCAATCACCAACGGGAGGCCAAGGTAGTCAAACGGAAGCTCGCTCGGAGCAGAGCCCAGAATCCTCCCACATTCAAGCGCCAAATCCGCCGTCAAGCCAAAAGGAATAACCTTTGACTTAGCTCCATTAATGAGTAGCCCCGAAATCTCGCTAAAAAGTTCAAGAGTCATCCCCATGCCAGCGACCTCATCAGCACCTCCCTCAATGAAGCACAAGGTGTCATCAGCAAACTGAATCAGCGACACAGAGACGCCTCCCTTGGAGAAGCCCTTGGAAAATCCAACCGTAACAACCCGATCAACCATACGCGCCAAGACATCCGAAGCTATAACAAAGAGGAGGGGGGCCAGAGGGCAGCCCTGTCGCAGCCCCCTTCTCGGCTGGATTAGCCCCCCCTCCAACCCACCATTGACCAAAACCGAGAATGATACAGTAGTCACACAATGCCGCATCCAAGTAATCCACAAGTCCGGAAACCCCCGCCTTCTGAGGACCGACCATAAGAAGTTCCAATCAAGGCTATCGTAGGCTTTGGCAAAATCAATTTTCCAAAGCACCCCTTGTCTCCCCGAAGAATTCATATCAGCCACCAATTCCGAAGCGACCGCAATACAATCAGAGATCTGTCTCACCCGAATAAAAGCAGCCTGAATGGGAGAAACAATGGAGTCAAGAACCTGAGCAAGCCTCCGAGCCAGCACCTTAGCCACAATTAAGTATATGGCGTTCGAAATCGATATGGGACGGAAGTCCCCAATATCCTCCGCCGCATTCTTCTTGGATATAAGAAGCAAAATGGCCCTGTTCAACCGATCGAAATCAGCATTCCTCGCGCAAAACTCTGCCACGACCTCAAAAACTTCCCCGCCCACCAACTCCCAGAAGTCACGAAAGAAGGCCACGGAGAAGCCATCAGGCCCAGGGGACCCGTCTTCGTTAAGCTCCCACAGCGCCTCCTTAGTCTCCTCCAAAGATATCGGCCTAATAAGCAAAGCGCAGTCCTCCTCCGATACCTGCGGCACCCCCATCCCCAACCACCTCCAATTTCTCGGGGAGCGCCCAGACATGACACCCCTGAAGTGCTCCACAATAGCACGCCCCATCGCGGATTCCCCCACAAAGCGCACCCCATCAACAGAGATAGAGCGCAGAGAATTCTTACGCTTCCTTCCGCTAGCCACACAGTGGAAGAAAGCCGTGTTCGCATTGCCCTCTTTGAGCCATTTCAATCTCGACTGCTGACGCCATTCAATAGATCTCTTCTTGTCCTCCTCTGCCACCTTCTTTTGCGCAGACGACCGCTCACCAAGCTCAGCCGCTGTCAGATCCCTATCGTTTTCAAGCGAATCGAGTCTCGTAATAACCGCCTCAACCTCTGATCTGACAGCCACCCGCGATGCCCGCGACTCCTTCATGAACATCGCCAACCTCTTCCGCAACGCATCCAGCTTACGACTTAATCTAAAAGCCGCAGATCCCACAAAGGAGGAGGATGCCCAAACATGAGTCACAACGTCCTTGAATCGCGGCTCCTGGATCCAACATCTTTTCGTATCGAAACATGCCTCTCACCAAAGGTGTCTCCCCAGAGTCCCAAAGGATTGGCGAATGATCCGCAAAAGGCCTGGGCCTAGAGGTAACCGAGCAAGAGGTAAACATCTCCATGAACCTACTAGAGGCCAAAAAACGATCGATCCGAGAACGAGAGCTGCTGCTCCTCCAGGTGTAGTTGATATCCGTTGCCACCAAATTCTCCAAAGCCAATCAGTCCACAAGCGCAGCAAAAGAGTAAGACCCCGGATCCCGGCCCCCCTTGCCCGGGGGCGATCCGAAGAGTGAAGCGTCACATTGAAATCTCCTCCGATGATCCAAGGGAGGCCTTCGAAAGTACTGGCCACCGCACGCAAGTCCTCCTAGAGCTCATTCCTTTTAACATGACAGCAAGGACCATAAATGCAAGAGAAGGCGATCGGAGTGGCCGTCGCACCCCTCACAAGAACCACCGATAGCATATGCCTCACCAGAAGAGAAGAAGTGAACGAAAAGGCCGCCGACTTCCACACAATGAACAAACCCCCCGCCGCCCCAATCGCGCCAGGGCCCTAAGATCATCCACCGCACCCGCACCAAAGGAACGACACAAAGCATCATCAAGCCCCCTCAGCTTCGATTCCTGGATGAAGGCAATATCGCAACCCCATTCAATAAGTCTGGACCCCAAGCCCTTTCTCTTCTCAACGTCCCCTAACCCTCGCACATTCCAGGAGAGAACCTTCATTAAGAAAGATGGCGACGCCCCCCAGCAAGCGACATGCCAGCCGCCTCCGCCATAGCATCTTTGAAAGAAGCTCAAGAATGAAGGGGCGCGAATCCCGGCCGGGATCTGCTCCTCCGACGATATCTTTTCCCCGACCTTTTATCCGAGCGTCTCCCCAATTCGAAGTCCTCGTCCACGTCCACAGCACCTTCCATCGAGCTTGGCAAGGCAAGGGTAGGCGAACCAACAACAGCCGACGAAAAATGCCCCAGAATGCAACCGGAGTTGGAGCCCACCACCTTACCCGAATCAGCATCCTTCAGAAGAAGCGACCCAGCCATGGGCGGATCGCAAAATGGTCCCTCGAGTGTCAGAAACGGATCCGAATCCGCGGAAGCAAAGGAAGATCCCTCCCCAGACCAAGATCCGACGTCCCGCGATCCGCAAAACTCCACCGCAGACAGATCCGTCCAAGGGCCTGAATAGCAAACGTGCATTGAACGGTCCACCTTCCAAAGACGAGAGCCAAAAATAGAATCAATCTCGGGTGGCACCCCCTCAGCCAAAACGCATGTTAGAGAGATTTTGCACGGCAATCGAGAAAAGCCGCCGAAGGGGCGCGGGCAATCAATCAAAGTGGGCGACGCTTCGTACGAGCCCCCACGAAGCGCCAGCTGGCCAACGGGAGACAAGGCGACGACACCAACCGAAGTGGGCTTCGTCCATTCCGAGGAGGCCACCAGCCAAACCACTGCCTGCGGCGGCGCCGGAGGCTTCAAGAAAGACACCTCCACCGGGAAGCGGAATCTACCAACCGACAGCGTCTCAAAGAACACCTTGCCCATAGCGTCGTCGAGCAAGGTCTTGCTACTCTCCAACAGAACCCTAGTGACCCTCCAATCCGAGCCTGGCTCAAACCCATCTCCCACAACCACCAGTAGCTCCCCCCAACGCCGAAGAGCCTCCCCCAAGCCATGAATCGTTCGAGAGAGGAATGGAACCCCTCTCACCTCCGCTACACACACCTCTACACCAGTGCAAGCTCCATCATCATACCGCAAAGGCCTCCAGAAGATGTCCTCGAGCGCACCACTCGCCAGCAGCCTCTGACGTAGCTCCAGCGAAAGTCCACGAACACAACACCTGGAGCTATCCAAAACGACCAAATCCCCAGCGAAACTGGAGCCCAATAAACCATGCAAACGAAGGCCAACCTCGTTCCAGTCAACTCCTTTACGTAAGGCTATCCCCACAGCAGCCCCGCCACGCGCAGCCCCCTTCAAGAACCGCCCATGCACTAAACCTTCTTCAGACCTCCCCCTCCCCCGAACAACAGCGTCCATAGAGTGACCCCCCTCATCGACAACAAGCTTCGCAACGTCCTCATCAGGACGAAACAAAAGTCCTCCAGCTCCCTTGGAATGAACATGAGACCTGGAGCCTAGGACAACCTGCGCAAAGGATCTCAACCCCTTCCCCAGCACAGGATCCAAAGTCAATGGCGCATCTTGCACAACTTCCCCCCTTCCGGCCGAGCCCCTACCGGCCGAAGGAAACTCCTTGCGAGCAGAGAAGTCGGTCCGGGCAAAGTCGAACCATAAGGAAGCTTTTTTGTGCCCAATTCTTCCACAACCAAAGCACCTTGCAGGTAGCCCGCAGGCCGGTGCAACGTGACCACGGTCGCCACATCTAAAACAACGTTTACCCGGCTTCTTGTGAGAAACACGAACCCAATCTCCACTCCCCTCTTGAGCATCCAACGTCTGCATGCCTTCATCACCACTCCCCTGTAGCACCTTCTTTCCTTTGCCGTCAAGCCGAGCCGTACGTCCATCATCCACTGCACTAGCCGAGCTCTCCATGCGCTTAGCAGGATCGAGATGCACACCACCGAGAGGCGCCTTCGGTCTCCACGAAGTCTTTCTACTTGACGTGACCGTTCTTCGAATGCCTTCGCTCTCAAAAACTCCCTCTGCAGCATCACGTGCAAATGCCTTCGGCCTCCACCGCTCGTGCCGTCTCCACCAGCGCTCCAGCCCGCCTCCCATCTGGGAGGGACTATCATTAATGATGCACAAGATTTGTTGTGTAAGCTTATTTTAGATATATATTGTGGAAAGGAAAAATGAATCTATTTTTCCTCATTGCGCTAGAGCTCTCTTATAGATGAGAAAAACTCTATGGGAAAATTACATAAAAATGTCCGGAGAAATAAACAAACATAAATAAAAAACCATGAGATAAAATAATCTCAACACTCTCTCTCAAGCTGGAGCATATATGTCTATCATGCTTAGCCTCGAACAACAACGGTGAAAAGGACCCCTTGCAAGAGCTTTAGTAAGCGTGTCTATAATCTGATCGCCTGAAGCAACATGAGAAGTGGAAATCAACCCCTTTTGGATCAAATCACGTGGGTAATGACAATCTACGTCAATGTGTTTTGTTCTCTCATGAAAGGCTGGGTTGTTAGCTGTGAACAATGCTGCCTGATTGTCACATTTGAGGTGCATATGAAGATGCACCTCAATAGTTAGGTAAGTTAGGACATACTTGACCCACATCATTTTTGTACTCCCTTGGGCCATAGCCCGATATTCTGATTCAACACATGATTGAGTAAA
>JAZKJV010000884.1:0-28144 GCA_037367405.1 Ottelia alismoides
TCCCAGCCCGCTCTGCTACCCATGGGCCGTGGCCCGACCAACCATTTGTATCCGTCCAGTAGGGACTGCTAATCGAACTGAACTGTAACCATTGAATCTATGTTCGAGTTCGGTTTGATAAGGAAGTTCGAAAAGTTCGAGTTCATATCAATAAATTTTTGATAGAATATGTTCGATTCGGGTTTGTTTAGAAAAGAATGTTCGAGTTCGGTTCGATAATAGTTCGTTAACAATTTTAACTTTAATTGAAACTTATTTATATGAAAAAGTTTGAAACCGAATTTTGACGATAATAAGGTTCAATACACAGTAAAAATAAGAAATTATTCAAATTAAAGTGGTACAAAGTCTAATAAATGCCACAATATCTTAATCTCGAAATTTTATCATATGTTTAAATACGAAGTTACACATACAAATACACATACATATACATATATCGAACTCAAACTTTTATCGGACGAACATATGTTATACTTATGTTCGGTTCGTTAAGCTATCGAACTAAATTTTAAACTTCATGTTCAGTCCGTTTAGAAATGAACAGACATTTTTCAAATTATTATCGAACTAACTCTAATCGAATTAGTTCTATTAACAACCCTACTTATCATGATTGCTATTTTATAGACCCATCACACATGTTCTGTTTCACAACCCGACCAAGGCCCGATCTCTTGTCCCCTCCCGCCCCAGACCCTCTCCTGCTCTCCCCCTCCATTCTTCCCTACGGGCCTTGCCCGAACGGAGACCACCTCAACCTCCCGCGAGCTCTGCCGTCAGCTCTCTCCCACGAGCTGCGACCCCCCACACCTCCCGCGCGCGCGCTGGCAACCCAGCCTACCTACTACCGCGCCACCGTCCCCGACGATGGCCTCTGATTGAGCCATCTCCTCCTCCGTAGGTATTCAGTATTTTGTTGATCTTCTCACACTGCTTGGTATCGTATTTTCCAACAAAAGTGTTTGTTTTAGTATTGTTGGCTCAAAGATGATAGTAATGCCCTAAATCCTCACATCATTATATGGATTAGTTGTTTCAACAACACTTGCAGTAGTGGTCCAAGATTTCAGGAGCAGAGGGGGAAACATCTTTTGAAAGTGGTGGACCTATATCTGGATCTTTTACACTTTCCAGTTATCACATTCTCTATGCAATTTTGAGTGATCCAGCTCGGCCCTGTCCCACCATTCGCACCAACGCTTCCCTTCCCTGCCCTCCACTTCCTTGATAATAGTAAGGTCTGGCGGCCTCGACGTCACACCGTCGTCTCCATGTCACATTGATGACCACCTAGCGACCAGGTTTTCATGTCCTGCAGCTGTAGCCAACCCCCAACAGTTGCACCAGCCTTTCCCGCTGCTAGACGTGCCACCACGACAACCACCCCCAGCATCGACCCAATGCTACACCCTCTGTCCTAGCCATCTTCCTCTCCAACTCTAGTCACCTCTTTACCGCAACTGCCACCCTGCAAGCGACTGGTCACCTCTTTACCGCAACTGCACCCTGCCAAGTCACTTATCACTGCGAGAAGTCAACAATAAACTAGCATAACAAGAGGGACTTCAACATTTTCTCTTCTTTCTGTGTAAAGGGTACTTCAACGTTTTCTGTGTTATACCAATGATCATTACTGAAATAGTCCATGTCCTTGATATATTTTGAAGTTTGCTTTTGAACCTAAAATGATCATAGCTTTTAAGTAAGGATATGCGGAATATTCATAGATTAATCCCCATTTGCTTGTCAAACATTCATATCTGAATAGTTTAATATCCGTTTTGCATTTATATCCATATTGCGAGAATATGGTTCATTATTTTGGCCATTCACATGATATTGTATTTATATCCTTATTGGAATCTTAAAAAGGATAACAACACGATATCACCTGGTTTGCATATAAGACTGTTTTTGGAGGAAGGAATCCAACAACAAATGGAAGCTGGTGATGCGTTTGTTTCTCCCCCGACCCCGGCAACACCGGTCAGGCTGTGGAGGCCTGCAGCACAACGGAACCTCCGAAACCAGTGGTCGAGGCTTCTCGCCGCCAAGAACAGCTGGGCCACTGCCGTCTCTGAGGGAAGAACTGCTGCCACCGCCCTCGTCAATGCCTATCTCTCCCAAAGGTCGATTACCCACTTTCTCAAATGCATATCGTCGTCAAATGTGCTTCCTTTATATAATTCTAGGGTATAAGACAAGTTTTTCTTTTCCTATTTTGGCGTGGATCAGATACTTGCCAATGATACATTTGGGGGTCCTCAAGGACATGCCAGATATACTATCGAAGGCTTCTGAAAAGTTGTCTCGCCAACAGGTATTGACTTTCTGCTTTGCTTGATTAGCGAAGGAGTTGAGTATGTGATCACAAAGTTGGTTGCGTTGCTATGTAAATGGGACTTCTAATATGTCATAATCAATCTTTTAACACTCCAGAGGCATTGACTCTCTAGTCCCCCTCACAATTTTGCTTTTGAATACCATTGAGTGACAAACATGATCCTTATAGAGGACTTAAATACGCGATGATACAATCCATCGAAATCCCACCCTATGTTGTATTACAACAACATCAACGACAAAGCCCTTTCCCACAATTAACATAGGGTAAGCAAACAAGACATGCAACAACCCTATGTTGTATCGATTGAAAAAAATAACGATGATTTTTCACCATTGTTTTCACTTTGTGCTTGTTTGGATCTATTTGTAAATTTTGGAATATGATTTTTAGACAACATTTTTTAACAAATTCGGGATTTACTTAAAATGCATGATTGCCAGGAAATGAAGTTCCTGAAATTAAGCCTGGTAAAACATGAAATAGGTGAGAGTATATCTTTTCTAACCATATTTTTTTTAACTTCTAAAAATTATTTAGGTAAATGTAAGTCAGAGGTTCCTAAAAAATGTGTACTTATTCCTACGGTGATGTTGTCCGCAGGCCACCAGTCCTCACTTAGGTGACATGGAGGTTTGGTGGCTGCTCGTCTGTGGAGCTCTTGGTGGGGGTTTTCAAGTCCGCATGCCAGACATTGCTGCTACAATGAAGATGGTACATGTCCTGCTATGGGAAAGCTTTCGGGGTGATTTGGTGGTGATGCAGAGGGCAGACGTTGGTACTCGTTGTGATGGGGATGGAGGGCCCCCCGCCTCCTTGCCTGAAGGCCTCATGACGGGTATTGTTGGGTCACGTTGCGTCCTGGATTTCCTTTGAGGTGCTGAACCCCCCTCCACCATCGGAACCTTCCTTGGAAGTGCTAGGCAAGGGAACCGTGCTTTCGGGTCTGGTTGATGGAGAGAAATAACCTTTTTCCTCACCTTGATGAGGCTACTATGGTGGAGACGGAGTCGCTGGAGGAGGCGTCAGTGGTCTTTGATCCGAACTACATGGAGGTCTTGTAGAAGGGAGTCGGGTCTTCAGTCCCAACTTTGGAGACCTTTGCGTCGAGTCTTCCATCTCCATGTTTCTCTAATGCCATCTCAATCTGGATGTGGGCTCTATCGTTCTTCAGAGTGATTACTTGGTGATCTTTTCATGCCAATGGACCGAGGGGGTTGGATGTGTGGTCCCATCTTCAACGTTGATGGACCTCGATTTGGGGCCCTTGGAGTCGGTTAGTTTTGGAAGGCAAGATTACGACCATTTGTCGTGGATAGAGCTACTGGGACCGGGCAGATATTTGGTTTTGCCAAGTTCAAGGACTTCTAGAAGGCACCCTCCCAAGAGAGGTGGCATTGTGCATTCAAGGCCACCTTTACTTCTGGAGGAAGTGGGCAGCATGAGTCAGTACATCCGTAAGAGACTCAAGACCATGTCTGAGACCTAGTGCATAAAGCCTGAGCCTGTGCCTAGTACGAGACCTGGTGGTTTAGTGCTCATTGATGACATTGCAAGGGGTCTATTTGGTAACTGGGTTGGGTTGGGTTGGAGTAACCTCTTGTGAATAGTAGCTTCTTGGATGGTTATAAGGGTTGGAATGATAAATGTGGTGTGATATGACATTGATTATGCATCATATTAACCTTTTTAATGATTGTAATATATTTTTATGTTAACTTTTTTTATTTGAACGAGGTTAAATGGTTCACAAGGGGGAAGAAGGATTCCCCAATGAAGGTTATCTCATGGAATGTTAGGTGTCTAGGTGACCTACTTGACCTATGTCTTACTTAAGAATAAGAGATCTTTCCCTAAAAAGGTATTAAGATATCTAGATACATGGTTTTCTCGTGCATTATGGCCTGATTGACTACGCCATCCATTGGGAGTTGTGGACGGATTTGAGGGCGATCAGACTAATGTACCCTACCGAGGCTTGTCTTGTGGGGGGTGACTTCGATGTCATTCTTCTCTCCTCCAATTGTCCTCATCTTTGGGGGGATTGAACTTGGGCTCTTGTGAGTTTGTTGAGGTTGTGGGTGACCTCCAGCTAGAGGTGCTGGATGCATTAGACTATCGTTTCATGTGGCGTAGCTCCCATACACATTTTAGAATTGATCGATTTCTTGGCTCGGTGGAGTTGCAGTCCGATTTTCCCTCGGTGCATGTCACGACCTTGCTGAGGTTGAGGTCGGATCACGCATCGATCGTATGGTCTTCCGAGGACACCTCGCTCCGTAGATTTTCTTCAGATTCTAAAGTCCCGTCTGCTTGAGGAGGGGTTCAAAGAGATGGTTCAGGACTGGTTATCTTTCGGCAGGTGGAAAGCTCTGCCACGGTGCAGTTTTTCCACAAGTTGGAGATGATTGTAAGAGACTCTGTGGTTACAAGGAGGTGAGGGAGAGTCGCAGAGCACGGCGTGCTGTGACACATTTGTGATTTTTGATCTGGACCATGTTGAGAATACCCACGAGCTGTCCCCTTTGGAGTTGTGGAGAGTGAAGCCAACTAACATGTCTTGGTGGAGGACATAAAGGAAAAGGTGGAGTGGAGCCAGTGATCTAAGCAGTGGTAGATCAAAGAGGATGATGCCAGCATGAGGCTCTTCCATGCTATGGTCAATAAGAGGCATCGTCGCATCTTCATTGATGCAATCTCTATCGACGTGGTACGGATCGAGGGAGGCTGTGAGGTTGGTAGAGCAGTTGTTGACTACTTATGTCTCTTGTCCTGTCGGTCCACCCGTAGAGAGTAGCGTTGGCTCGGGCAATGGGCATCATCCGTTTTCGCTTCCCAGCAGGTGTACCTCACTAGAGATTTCCTGATGGATGAGCTTATGACGGCGATATGGGAGCTTAATGTGGAGGGGGCACCAGGTCCCGATGGTTTCTGATATATTTCTTTAATGAGTTTTAAGAAATGTTTCGGTCGGACGTGTTTGAGGTATTGGGTGAGTTTGCAGAGGCAAACCATGATTTTGATGAGATTAATAAGGTCTTGCTTTTTCTCCTCCCGAAGAAGATGGGAGCGGACATATTATGATTTCCATCCTATTGCGGTCTCCAATGCAGTGTGCTTGATTTGTGGCGAAGTTTTTGGCGAATCGTCTGAGCCTTGTCTTGGGGGACTTAATTGCACTGGTACAGACGACATTCATCCTTGATCATTTGATGACATATAGTGTGGTCATGGCTTCTGAGATTGTTGGGGATTGGAAGAACAGAGGGGTGAAGGGTGTCATGTGGAAGGTGGACTTCTTCAAAGCTAACGATTGTGTGGATTGATCTTTCTTTTGATATGCTTTGGAGAAACGGAGCTTCCCTGAGATTTGGATTACCTGGATGAAGAGATGCGTGGCAACGTCCTCGTTCTCTGTTCTGATTAATGGTCGTTCTGAGGGACTTCTTTATCCAACCCAGAGATGAGTTCAACAGGGCTACCCCTTCGCTTTTTGTGATTATTGTTGACATCATAGCTATTATGACCATCGAGGTGATTCTTCGGGGAGGATGGACGATTACTCCAGAGGAGAGTTCTCCGTTCCCTTGCTCCAGTATGCCGACGATACCATTTTTTTCGTTGAGGGTGGATGCGAGCAATGGAAGCCATGATGAAGGAATTGAGGTGAAGATTGGTGACAATAACATTCAGAGAGAGATTCTTTTAGATATTTGGGATCTATTTTGCATCAGGATGAGGAAATTGATGGAGATGTTACTAATAGAATAAATGCAGGCTGGCTAAAGTGGAGAGGAGCCTCTGCTGTTCTCTGTGATAAGAAAATTCCTTTAAAAATTAAAGGAAAGCTTTACAAAGTAGCCGTGAGACCTGATATGCTCTATGGATCTGAATATTGGCATGTGAACCATAGACATGTACAGAAAATGGCTGTAGAAGAAATGAAAATGCTAAGGTGGATGTGTGGACACACACACACACAAGTAAAGATTGGATTCGGAATGATGCAATCAGAAAGAAAGTTGATGTAGCTTCGATCGAGGATAAGATGCGAGAAAACCGCTTAATATGGTTTGATCATTTGCAAAGAAGATAAGTAGATGCACCAGTTAGGAGATGCGAGTGTTGGGATGTTGAGCCGGCTAAGAGAGGGCGAGGAGGCCAAGAAGTGTTGGAAAGAGAATATGCGAAGGGATCTTAGTTTTTTGGATATAAGCCTGAGATTGACCCGAGATAGATCTGAATGGAGGCATAGAATCCATGTAGCCGACCCTACTTAATTGTGGGAAAAGACTTTGTTGTTGTTGTAGGGTGGATGCGAGCAGGTTAGGGTGTTGAACAGTGTATTGGACATCTTTGGGGAGCTTTCTGAACTGGCAATGAATAGAGACAAGTCAACCTTCACGGCCTTTGGCTTCTTTGAAGCCAAGATTGAGGAGTGCATTGGGATCATTGATGCTCCACAGGGTGCCTCCCCATTAGCTACCTTGGGTTGCCACTAATACAGGAATTTCAGGCAATCGGATTGGATGCCAGTCATTGATTTCCTAGAGGCGGAAATTCACATGATGGAAGGCCTTCTGCCTCTCTCAGGGGGTTGGGGGGTGTGTGCTTTTGAAGGTAGTGTTGGCAGCAACACCAATCTTTTTTATCTCCCTCAAGGGTCCTTCTGTTGGGGATTCACAATCGTTTGGAGGCATGTATCATCGATTCTTTTGGAGTTCGTCTAATGGGCAGACGAGAGGAATTCACCTGGTGAAGTGGGAGTTGGTAACTTCATCGAAGGAGAAGGGGGACTGTGGGTCGTCAAGCTGGAAGAGATGAATAAGGCCCTTCTAATGAAGTGGGTGGCAAGATAATGGGGAACGAGCGAGGACTTCACTTGTAGACTTCTTCAGGACATTTAAGCTACCCAAGTACAATCGATTATAGAGCCATTCGCTCAGCGTGGGTTATCCGCGTTATGGAAAGGGACCTGCTTGGTGTTACAAGGTATTCCAGATCATATGCGCCCGTTGGTTTGCAACGATGAGTCCTTTTTCTGGAAGGACAACTGGACGGGACATGGGCAACTGCATACATGTTACCCTCTTCTTTTTGTGATTGCGGAGGACCTGGAGTTGCGAGTTAGGGAGGTCTGTGTGGATGGTCAGTGGGATGCTGTGCTTCTCTTCACTATCCGACCAACGCTTTGAGGAGTTTATACATATGGCGGAGGAGATTGCGGGGGTCCAAGGACCGAGCGAGGGGCAAGATCACTGAGCATGGAATGATGGTTATTCTCTGTCAAAAAGGCCTACGGGCTTTCACGACTAAGAATGGCTCGGCTTCGGACGATACAGAGAGGCAATGCAGTCTGAATTTGGGCATTGGGAACCTCGATGAAGATCAAGATTTTCCTTTGGTTCCACAGGCCTAGCCAGATACTTACGGTGACCAGAAGATCAATCTTCTACCACGAGGATGGTACCTCTTGTTGTGTGGAACTGCGGTGGTTGATTTGGATAATCTATTCTACTCCTGCATCTATGTCCAACACATTTGGCAGGAGATGGGTTTCCAGTGGGTGGATCTCAACTCGCATGAATGGTTTGTGGGCCGCTTTGACTTCCAATCAATTTTAGACCCATGACGGAGCTAATGCGCCTAATCACCACGGTCTGGGCGATTGGCTGTGGACAGATTCTATGTGGATAATGTATGGTCTTCCATAGGGACAGATTCTATGTGGATAATGTAATTCATCTAGCAAGGTCTCTTCTCAAGACATGGATTTTGTAGTTTTTTCCGCAATATTCTGATATAAAATGGGACATACACCTTCGGAGTGTTTCCACCCTTTTTGAGTCAAAAAAATGTGTACTTGTACACTGAAAGTTCTTTATTCGTCACCTGGTCATCTTTAAGGAAACATTGTTACAAATTTACGACCTTACATGCACTCATGGGAACTCGTTTGATGCTGTCATTATTAATTGTTGACATTGTCGAGGGGATTTCCTGTGGAGCCCTTTCTTCATATAAATTCATTGAATTGAACTTGCATTATTTGATGATTTTTATCTTGCCTTCATGATCCTATTTAAATATTTGTTTCTTGTTTTTATTTGAAGGAACTTTATCGTACCCAGTTATTGTCATCCTACAAAGCGATGGTGAGTGTTTTTTATATCTGGTAGTAATGGTCATCTTTGAAACTGGTGTTTAAATGTTTTTGCATGATTGTTTTCGCTTTTTTAATAAAGAAATTTGTAGTCTTTGCATATATGGTGGCCTTCTTTTTTTTTTTTTGATCTGAAAAACGGGTGAACCCCCCTTGCCGGGATCACCGCCGGAGTATTTCATTAACAAAGTTTAAGAGAATATTACCGTGAGCTCCAGAAAGCGTAGAGCGTGTTACAGTGAGAAACTACATTTTCAAAATAAAACATTTGATTGTTGAAAATCAAATCATTTCTTGCCATCCAAATTGCCCATAGAGCCGCAGAGGTCTTCGAGCAGTCATCCGTTGAGTTGCCAGCCGTATGGATCTCCATATGGTGGCCTTCTTGACTGGACTCAAAACAAGTATGCATCATTAAGAATAAAATGATCGAAATTTGACTAATTTCACTGACAGATCTATTTTGATCTCAGGTTGAATGACCAAAACAATCAATAGTTTAGTTGAATGGAGTTGGCGGTCTCAGGAAAGGGCAAAATTGAATGAAGAGGGACAAAAAGAAGACTCTTATAGCTTTTATGTAGATCATACCCCATTTCAAATTTTTCTGCAGGGCAACTGACATGACCAACTTCAGGGGAGTTGGAAGGTGTAGAAAGATATGCTAGTATAGTAAGCAGGTCAAATGCGGTTCTGAACACGACCTCCTCTTAGAGTCCTTACTGCTTAGTCGGGAGTTCAAGGGATCAGTTGTCCAAGAACAGTGGGATCATGAGTCATGGGGAGTAGACCACCCCACTCTTCTTTTGTGCCACGAGGTTACACTAGTTTTTTTCGCACACATACTACTCGCTGGCTCTTGTTTTCCATCTAGCATGACTCAAGAAGAGGAGTGAATCTACTTCTTTTTCAATGGATCAATCCCATTATTATCCAAATTCATTTGAATTGCCTTGAAAATAAGATGAGGCTTGGTTGTTGCAATGCGGTTAAGGAGATATGGGATAAAAGGGCCATGGTCTTGTTAATTGACCCGGACAAGAGTGATAAAAAGGCTACAATCTGTTGGAAGCGAGGAGACTGTTTTATATTGTATACAACAATTTAAAAATGTAGCTGAATATGTAAGAAATAAATATAAATGTGCTCGTAAGAGAAAAGTTAATGAAAATTATATTTATTTCTTCTCTCATAATTATCTCAAAAAAGCTCATAATAGCAAAATACCATATTAGTTGTAATAATAATGCTGTAGGTAAAAATGAGATGGATACAATATAAGTTGTTATATTAAGTATAATTATGTAATGGAAAGAGTAATATAGAAATTAAAATATACATTCACTTGTTAGTTGCGATCGTATATGCACACAGATATTGATAACATCATACATGTATACAAGTGATATTAAGGTAAATGTTATATCTATAATACTTGGAAGGGATTTTTACCCGGCAGACCCTATAATCTTTGCCAATTACCTCTACGACCTTTGAAACATCCTAATTCCTCCTTCAACCCGTAAACTTTATAACCCTTACCCTACAGATCCTGTGGTTAACCTACATCCATTTACCCGTTAAAACTTAATAATTGAATGTGGAAAAATGTTTGGTGAAAGAATTTTGGAAGGTGGAAGAAGAGAAGATGCACCGGTTGCGCAGGATTTTGGGAAGAGAAACATGGAGATCACATGGAGGGAGAAGGGAAAGGGAGAGAGATAATCTATTTTTTTAATAAACTCTTGCATCCATCGCTACATTGCCTACCATCCCCTTTACATAGGAGCCAAGGGGGATGAGATTACACGAATATAAAACGAATAAAATTTTAAATCAAAACAAAATCCTAATTGATCCCTAAATTGACTCTAACTGACTAACTACTTGATCAAACTGATTAACACCTCCTTATTTAAATGGAAATAAAATTTTCATTGGACTCAATTGACTACTAATAAAATTAACTCGATCCTAATTTAATTAATATCTAATTAAAAAATGGCGAAGCCTTCTCCCGTTTTAAGTAGAGTCGGCTACATAGATTCTTGCTCAAATCCATGTTTAAAGATCCGTCTCTTTTTAGGCTGGCTGTCTGCTACCTAACGCAACCCCCACAAGAAGGGATTTGAACCTTGGTCTTTTGGATGGCAAGCACATTACACTACCACCAGACTATTGGAGTGGGTTAATTAAGCTCTAATTAGCCGATGGAAAATAAAATCCTAATTTAAAATCGTAATTTAATAATAGATGAAAGCCCTAATTGACTCTTAATTTGTCATTCCATGCTGCATCACTCTGCATGATTACTGAATGGTGTTTATTGACTGATAAACATGTAGGTGGATATCGTTTCTGACATGATAAAAGCATCTGCCTCCATGCGATGTTTTATTACGGGATCACGCAACAGCTCACTCATACAGTTTTCTAATTATTCAGAAGACAAGAGTGACTCGGGGGATGGAGGAGGAATTTCTATTTTCTCTACATGGCCAATATCATCCTTTGGTATGTCTTTTAAACTTGTTCTTTTTTATATAATTACAACGTGTTTTCACATGGACTGTTTTTAATATATCTTGATGACTACAAAATTTCTAGTTGTCATCGTTTGGCTTCTAAAAAATAGCAGTGCACTTTGTTTTCTTTGCAGTTTCAAAATAATAAATAGTCTTTTACAAAAATAGTATATAAGGCTTTTTTGGGGGGAGAGGGAGGGTTCTGTTGGTGAGTTTGAAACTTAAGAAAGCTAGTTTGTATTTTTCGGTATAACTGGAATATGGAATTAACAAAGAAGATGCTTGAATATTGCATTCTATGCAACAATACCTATTTGAATGTTACACCTCTTGTCCTGTATGAAAGTTCACAAAGTCCATCTGGTTGTTGTAACCATGGATCATCTTGGCGGGCTGTCTTATTTTTGTTCATCATTATGCCGAAAGAATCTACTTATCTAGGTCATTGATTTACTGATTATTTTCAGAGGAGGTGGCTCAAGAGCTTGTTAATATGTTTGCTTCAGAGCTAAATTTCAAGGTAATATTTTTTCTGAAAGATAAAAACTTGAAGATTATAATTAGGCCCCGTCCTCCATTTCTTGTTCCTTTTTCTATATTTTCTTCCATTCTCTCATCAGTTTCTCTCTTTATTATCTCAGTCTTCTCTCCGTTGTGTATTTCTCCTTTTCTCCAATAAATTGATCTCTGCTTCCATGAAATTATAACTGAAATAGCCTCTGATGATGACAGCGATTACTTGTGGTTGAACTGCTCGGCATAGGCTCCAGAGATGCTTTGGATGGGGAAAAAACAGAGACTTTGCATTGGTCAAATGAACTCTGCCCCGGTGAATTTAATGATTTGAGTGGCTGTACTTTCCTATGTGAAGAAAGCCAACAACTTTTACCTTCAAAAATCAACAGGTGGGAGAAAATCTGCGGGCAACATAACAAGCATCCAGAGCGAGAAGTATTACAGGCATAATTTTTTTATCTGAGCTTTATCCATGGTCATGGATTTTTATCAGAAACATTTTTTCTTTACTTTAGGGCAAGGTTGCAAAAAGCGGTATGCGGTATTCAGTCGGTAGGGTCACTGATTACTGATTAAACGGTATGCGGGAGTTTAAACGGAAATTAAACGGGTTATGCGGTTTTGCATTTTTAATTAATAAAAAATTATTACATATACATAATTAATTAAAAAGTATAAATAAATTATAAAAATATAATCACATATTCACAATATAGACCAAATACTCTCAACTTTAAGGATTGTTTTTCATCCAAATGTCAAAATAAATAGCATAAACAAGCAGAATCCATAACCAAATGTGAAAATAAACAGCATAAACAAGTAGAATCCATAGTCAAATGTGAAAATAGACAGCATAAACTAGTAGAATCCATAGTCAAATGTGAAAATAGACAGCATAAACAAGAAGAATCCATAGCCAAATGTTAAAATAGACAAACATAAATAAGTAGAATCCGTAGCCAAATGTCAAAATAGACAACATAAATAACTGCAAACTACAATTCATAGCATGGTTCAAGAAAAGTCATGGTCCATGGATAACACAAAAAGGTCTGGCATTCATTCATCCAAAAATATAATGTCTCCAATGTCATTCTTCATCAGACTCGTCATCAAGCAACATTGGCTCTTCATCTCCATCCTCATCCTCATCATCTTCGTCAAATATTCCCTCATTATCAACCTCCTCATGCAAAGTTTGCCCAGATGAACTTGAAGCTCTCAAATGTGCACGTTCACTTCTCCGTGGCTCAAGTATGTTTTCGGCTCCGCATGCCTCGGCAACTGAACCCCATGTAAATCCTGTGCCAGGAAATACTTCATCTTCTTCACAAGGTACATTTGAAATCCATGCCCTTGCATATTGGTGGTCCTTTGATAAAAGAGGATCCCTCCTCTTACTTTCACTGCGATCCTTAATCAATGAATTGAATCTAACAAATACTAAATCATTCACCCTCTTGGGATTCAATTTAGCTCTATTCTGCGTATGAACCTAAAATCAACACACGTACATATGTTATACACTAAAAAGTCATTTTATAATGAATGTTAATATACAGAATATAAAATTTATTACCGCTCCAAAAGCACTCCAGTTTCTCTCGCATCCAGATGATGACGAGGTCAAACTCAGAATTCTCATCGCCATAGCTTGCAAATTAGGGGTTTCACCTCCATGTAACGACCACCAATGAGCTGTTTCATTTTCAATATTAATTAGATGTCATCAATATGGACTATAAAATCATATTGAAAACTTGATAGGGATTCACCTGGATCAAAAAGGTCATCATTTGTTGATCTTTGCTTTATTGCTAATGGCTTCCCAAATGGTCCTTGACAATGTTTGTAAATCACCAACTCCTTTCTTGTAATGATGTCTTGTTGATCTAAATCTGGATACAACTTCTCAATGCAGTCAAGAAGACCTTTTTTCACAACAACATCATTCTCAACATGATCTTTATAATAGAAGTGGGGGTTCAAATAGTACGCTGCAAGATGGAGGGGAGAATCAAGCCGTCCTTTAGTCTTCAAATTGATGGCATCAATGAAATGCTTATAGGACAATTCGTTTCCATTGAAGGAATCAATTAATTCTTTCTTCACAGCCACTAATCCTCCGTACACAAATCCCATAGATGGTTTCACGTCAGAATCAACAATGCGTAGAAGGTGAACCAATGGAGAAAAAACCCTCAATGCTAGAGTAACTTGATTCCAAAATGTGGGACTCAAGACAATGGATGTTGCTGCCTCTCCTTTCCTTGTCTTCGACCATCTACAATCTCTCCACTCATCTGAAGAGAACATGAGCCTCAACTTATCTTTCTTCTCTAGAACACTCTGTAATGTAAGAAATGCGGTAGCAAATCTAGTTTGCCCAGGCCTGACGATGTCTTTTTTTTGTGTAAATTTACGCATCATGCTTAAAGTCTTTGTGTGGTTATAAATGAAGACCGTAAGCGTTCTTGCCTTAGAGATGGCACTTTTCTCCTTTGATTCTTTCCCCATCTCCTCTAACACCAAATCAAGACAATGGGCAGCACATGAGCTCCAAAAAATTTTGGGATACTTTTCCCCCATCATCCTCCCTGCAGCCATATTTGCAGATGCATTATCTGTAACAACTTGGACAACATTTTCAATTCCAACCTGTTGGATGCATTCATCTACCAAGTTGAAAATGTATTCAGCGGTGTGTGGCTCATCAGAAGAGTCTACAGATCTCAAAAAACTTGTACCAAGTGAACAAATCACGCACAAGTTCATAATACTTCTACCACGGATATCAGTCCACGAATCAGTCATGATAGAGCATCCCATGCTTATCCACATTTCTCTATGTGGTGCTAAGGCATCATTGACATCTGTTGACGCACGTTGAGTTATTGTACCTCTTTGCTATTTTATTTCTCTTGTTATCCTCTTTATGTAATTTACCCATAGGCTACTCTCCTATATAAGAGAGCCTAGGGCTATGGAATAAACAACTCATTCTCATTCACGTTTCCCAACATGGTATCAGAGCGACGGTCCTAGGCCGGAGTTCTGAACCCTAACCCTACCCCACCCGCCGCCCTTTCTCTCTCTCGATTTCTGCGAGGTCGCCGCCTTCCTGCTTCATGCGCGCGTGACCTTCTGTTCGAGAAGCACGCCGCAGCCTCCTGGTGATCCTCGCTCCTGGCGATCGCGCGCTCATCTCTCTTCTGCGCAGATCGCGCAACATCTTCATCGCCCTTCTGGCGAAGCACGCCGCAGCCTCCTGGTAACCCTCCTGGCGATCGCCTTCATCGCGCGTGAGGCTTCTTCATCGCCATCATCGCGCGTGAGGCTTTGCGTGAGGCATCTTCATCGCGCGTGAGGCTTCTGCACACACGCGACATCCTCATCGCGCGAGGGTACTGTAGCGCCATCCTGTGCGCACCTTTCTGTAGCGCCATCCTGTAGCGCGCGAGGGTCCTCATCGGCTAGGGCACCTTCTCAATCGTGCGCGAGGGTTTCTACAATCAAAACCTGTGCGCGTGCGGATCGTAGCGCGCATAGTTCCATGGGGATAGTTGCTTGAGGTCTACACATGCAACTAATCCCGTCTATGTCATTGTAGACAAATATTATCCATTGCAGTTCGCTCCAGTCTTCCGTATCCAGTATTTCAGAAAGCAAGGCAGATATCCCGTCCATGGGCGCATTTCGTGGTCCAGCGCCCATTGTCAAGATGGACGGTACGAACTATGAACTGTGGGCAATGCAGTTCATGAGTATGATGAAGTCCACGGGCAAGAAGCATATCCTCACAGAGCCCGAGCCTGCAGAGAAGACTGGAGTTCATGCCTCATGGGAGGCAGATGACGCATATGCCAAGGTGTGGCTGTCTGGCACATTGGCCATTGAAATTGCCAATGATATTCTACATCAACCCACAGCAAAAGACATGTGGGATATTCTGGCATCAACATATTCTCAGGCGAAGAATGAGACAAAAATTCTGCAACTACAACATGATATATTCACAATAAAGCAGAATGGTCGCCCGTTACATTCTCTCTACACATCTTTGAGAGGAATGTTTGAGAAGCTTCATAGCTTCATGCCTCTTACCGCCACGCCAGAGCAGCAAAAGACATATAGGAACGCAACGATGGTGGGTGTGTTTCTCGCAGCACTCGACCCAGAGTATGAGGCTGCTCGTTCACAGATTCTGGCGGACTCAACTATTCCTCCCATGGAGGAGGCCTTTCATAGGTTGAGTAGGATCACTGTACCTTCTGCAGCCACTAGCCAGAATCCCTCAGCCATGGCAGCCAACAGGGGCCGTGGCTCTCATTACCAGGGCCGTGGACGTACTCCCCGTGGAAGGGGTGGCCGCACTAGGTCAACATGCTCATATTGTCACAGAGTCGGCCATACTGAAGACACATGCTATTCAAAGCATGGATTTCCTGCATCTGCACGAGCCGCTGAGCAGATAGAGCCTCCTTCTCCTGCTTCACTGGATCAGCGTTTTGATGATCTGGTTGCCCGCCTCAGGGGCATTATCCCTCCATCTGGCCTAGCACCGACGACAGAGAGTCATACGGATGTTGCTGCTTCTGCTTCTGCCTCTGCATCTGCCTCTACGAGTACTTCAGGTAGTACACTTGCACTACATAGTAGTAGATCGGATACATTGCCATGGATCATGGACTCAGGCGCTACACATCATCTATGTGGCGACCGGAGTCTACTTTCAGGATATACTCAGATTCCTCCAGGACGAACAGTAGTGATTGCCAATGGCACTCATTCCCCCATCATGGGTCAGGGGGAGATTAGATTGACATCATCTATGCAGCTCAAGAATGTTTTACATGCACCGCATTTTTCTATGAATCTATTGTCAATCAGCCAGATTACGAAGGATCTCCAATGTCGAGCTATTTTTGATTCATCTTCTTTGATTTTTCAGGACATCCGTACGGGCAACGTGATTGGTCATGGCTATGAGCAAGGAGGCCTCTATCGTCTGAACCAGACCCCTTTTGCTGGAATCACCTCTTCCCCCGCTGGACAAGTATCTCCTCTCCTGTGGCATCTGTGTCTTGGTCACCTCCCGCTTCAGAAGTTGTGTCGTGTCTTACCTTATAGTCTTTCTCACACACCTATCCAGTGTGAGGCGTGTCAGTTGGGAAAACATCACAGGTCATCGTTTCCCAGTGGTCAAGGTCGGAGTAGTAACTCCAAATTTGAGTTGTTTCATGTTGATGTCTGGGGCCCAAGTCGTGTTCCCGATCTTCAGGGACACAGGTATTATATTGTTTTTGTGGATGATTTCTCTAGAGCATCATGGGTATTTTTAATGAAAAATAAGTCTGAAGCTGGAAATATTATTGTTCAATTTCTAAATGAGATTCAGAATGTCTTTTCCACAACTGTCAAATTTTTGAGAAGTGACAATGCCTTAGAATTGTGCACCAATTATCTAGCCAACTACTACTCTTCTAAGGGAATTGTTCACCAAACATCCTGTGCCCATACGTCCCAACAGAATGGAGTTGCAGAAAGAAAACACCGTCACCTTCTTGATGTCACAAGGTCTCTTCTCATTCAGAGTCATGTTCCGTATTCCTACTGGGGTGATGCAGTCCTCACTGCATGTTATCTTATAAACCGTATGCCCTCGTCAGTCTTGAATGAACAGATCCCCTTCTCACTTATTTATCCTGACAAGGATCTGTTCACTCTTACCCCTCGTGTGTTTGGGTCAGTCGCATTTGTCCATCAGCTGTCGCCCGGTTCTGACAAGCTCTCTCCTAGGGCTGTCAAGTGTGTCTTTGTGGGGTACTCCAGAACTCAAAAGGGGTACAAGTGTTTTGACCCTCTGCGTCGGCGATATGTGATCAGCGCAGATGTTACATTCTTTGAATCCATCATGTACTTCTCAGAATCTGGGAACATGCAGCCACAATCTATATCCCCTGATACTGTGTTCATGGCACCACCAACATCTCAACCACCACCATCACCACCACCACCAGCGCCATCAATAGTACCTCCATTACCATTCCATTACACCCGAAGGCCGAATCAAGCTCATGGTCCTGACCAGTCAACTAGCTCGCCTATGGTATGTAATGAAAATATTAATGTTGATGAATCTGACGACATTACTCAGCAGGATATATCACAGGAGCATGCTGATACCACAGAGGACCTAAATGTTCCAATTGCTCTACGCAAGTCAAAGAGAAGCTGTGTCCAGTATCCAGTTTCAGCAGTGGTGTCGTTTGAGAGGCTATCTGGACCTTTCAAGACGTTTGCGTTGGCACTTTCAGCTACAGATATTCCAAGGAATCACCATGAGGCCTTGCAGGATTCTCGATGGAGGCTAGCAATGGAGGAAGAGATGGCGGCACTTCAGTCCAGAGGAACATGGAGCTTGGTTACTATACCTCCAGATGTCAACCCGGTGAGTTGCAAGTGGGTGTTTACAGTGAAACATAATGCAGATGGCTCCATTGACAGGTACAAGGCACGCCTAGTTGCAAGGGGATTCACACAGACATATGGGGTAGACTACCTTGACACGTTCTCCCCGGTGGCTCGTCATTCCACTCTACGGATCCTCTTATCTGTTGCAGTCACTAAAGACTGGCCCCTATATCAACTGGATGTGAAGAATGCTTTTCTGTATGGCGATTTGCAGGAGGAGGTCTACATGCAACAGCCACCAGGTTTTGCTGTTGAGGGGGAGTGTTCCAAGGTTTGCCGATTACATAAGGCCATCTATGGCCTTAAGCAGAGCCCCAGAGCGTGGTTCCAGAAGCTGTCAGACCTCTTTGAGAAACAAGGATACAAACGCTCAAATGCTGATCATTCCTTGTTTGTACAGAAAACGGCAAGAGGTACTGTTGTAATCATGGTTTATGTTGACGATATCCTGATTACAGGTGATGATGAACAGGGCATTAAGCAGGCAAAGGAAAGGCTAGGGACCGAGTTTGTCATCAAGGACCTGGGAGTCCTTAGATATTTTCTGGGGCTGGAGTTTGCTAGAAATTCGTATGGACTAGTCATGTCACAGAGGAAGTATGTCACAAATCTACTAAGTGAGACAGGTATGCTAGGGTGTCGACCTGCTACGACACCTATGGACCCTAGCATGAAGATGTATGATGATGACACAGAGGAGGTTGACAGGAGAAGATACAGAGAACTGGTAGGCAAACTGCTATATGTCACCATCACTAGGCCAGATATATTATTTGCAGTGAGCCGTGTGAGCCAGTTCATGGAGCAGCCACGCCAGGTGCATATGGATGCAATACACATGATACTTAGATACCTCAAATCTTCTCCAGGTAAAGGTATGCTGTTTAAGAAAGGAAAGGGGATTTCTGTCTATGCATGCGCAGATGCAGACTATGCAGGATGTCCTAAGGATAGAAAGTCCACCTCAGGGTACGCTGTCTATGTCGGAGATGCCCTAGTCTCATGGAGGAGCAAGAAGCAAACTGTGGTAGCTAGATCCAGTGCTGAATCCGAATATAGGGCTATGGCCCAGGCTACTACAGAGATGATGTGGGTGAAAGCAGTGCTGACAGATCTATGCTTAGATATACCACTTCCTATGAACTTGGAGTGTGATAATCAGGCTGCTTTGTTCATTGCTAATAATCCTGCATTCCATGAGCGGACCAAGCATATTGAAGTGGATTGTCACTTCATACGTGATATGATCCAGAAAGGATTTATTACCACATCCCACGTTACTTCAGAGAACCAGACGGCAGACATTTTTACCAAGGCATTATTACGTGGCCCATTTCAGAAGTGTGCTTCCAAGCTGAGCATGATTGACATCTATGCTCCATCTTGAGGGGGAGTGTTGACGCACGTTGAGTTATTGTACCTCTTTGCTATTTTATTTCTCTTGTTATCCTCTTTATGTAATTTACCCATAGGCTACTCTCCTATATAAGAGAGCCTAGGGCTATGGAATAAACAACTCATTCTCATTCACGTTTCCCAACAACATCCTTAACCGCCTTGTTCAATTGAGGAACGGACATCTCATAACGAGTTGGAGGTTTGAGTCCTGGGCCATATTGCCCAATTGCTTCAAATGCTTTATGGCAATCTTTCATTTGAAATACATTGAATGGAATGTTTGCTTTGTAAGCCCAACGGCATACATATGCTATTGCCTTTTCCCTTTGATCTTTACAAAATGCATCCTTGATTGTTGTTTGTCGTTGAGCAACTGTCTCATTCATTGACTCAAGCATGTGAGGCTCTTTTGCTGAGCCCATTGTTGGTACATCACCTCCCATGATATGGACATCATTCCTCAGATCATCGATTTCCTTCATCTTTTTAGCTTTTCTCTTTAAAATTTCACCCAAATATTCTTTCATTTCTTTCTTGATCTCTTCATCAACCTTAGGACAAGAAGAGACTTGTCCACGAATATGAGCCAAATGTTGCTTGAGTCTGTAAATTCCACCTTTGATGGTTTTGCTGCAAAGTTTACAAAGAATTGTATTCTGATCATCCTTTGTAAGCATATAACCAAACTTCCATCCTGGATCTGTAGATCCTTGTGGAACAAAACGCATGGCATCCGTCCTCATTCCACTACTTGTGACAGGATCAGAAGACAAAGTGTCCATCTATTACTCAGGGACTACACCTATTCACCAATGTTATAAATTACATATCAACACAATAACATTATAAGATTAAAGAAACTACTTAATGACAAATCTCAATGCATTTGAAGAAATCACAAATAATGTTATTCAATGAGTACTAATAAGATGTTATGAATGAGAAATCACAAATAAGAGGGAAAACTACAAATCATTTACAGAAAAGCAATATTTAGAATGAAATGGCAATATTTAGATCACGAGCATATGGAAATCTAGTGCTGTACATGCATTTGTGTTGGAATAAAATGGCAATATTTAGAATGAAAAGGTCAAACCTCCAGGCAGTAGCAAGGCAAGAGCTACAAGCCTACAACAGCAACGAGTAGCAAGACAAGGGGCTTCAAGGCAACGAGCTTAACAGCAGCAGCAAACCGCAGGGGCGAGGTTGTGCCTGTGCGCTGTGCGCTTGGCGGAGCCTGTGCAAACCGCAAGAGAAGCAAACAGCAAACCGCAGGAGGCGGCGGAGGCGAAGCTTCAAACCGCAGGAGGCGGCGGAGGCGGAGCTCCAAACCGCAAGAAGGCGGAGGAATGGAGGCGGAGGTATGGAGGCGGAGGTTTGGAGGCGGAGGCGGAGCTATCAGCTATGGAGGTAGAGCTATGGAGGCGAGGCTCCGAACAGCAGGAGGCGGAGCTATGGAGCCGAGTCGAGAAGGCGAGAGAGCTTTGGAGGCGAGACGGCGAGAGTCAGGAGTCGAGGGTTTGCGAATGTCGGGACTGGGGAGGGGTTCTCGCGCGGGGTGCCTAGGGTTATTAATCTAGATTTTCAACTGTGATTTAAACGCCCGCTTAACCGGCCGCTTAAACGGCCGCTTAGACCCGCTTAATCGGACTGACCGCATATGAACCGACTTTTGTTAGTCGGTTCGGTCAGTGACCGAATGCGTTTAAACGGCCGTTTAAACGGCCGTTTAAGCCGTTTTTTGCATCCTTGCTTTAGGGTCATATACCTTACAATAGCGGCAATGTAGTTCATCATTCAAAGGAATACATACGTAGCGTTCCATTGGGACATCTTGACTAGTTAATCTAATGGAATTAGATTTGAAAAAAAGGCGAATCCTTTGTGCCCATACCTTCCGGAGTAAAGACTATTCTGGATGACTTGAAATCAAGCAAAGACTTGGCGTCCAATAAAGAATGGTTATCTTTTTAATTGTCAACAATCTATATGGGCATTTCAAGCCTTTCCATATAAAATGGACATTCCAAATTCCAATTCAGTATTTTGTTCAAGTTTAAAATGAAATCAAAAATATGAAGCTCAAAAACTTCTATTATTCAATGGAGTAAATTTTATTCACGGGTGTGTAATTTCTTCTATAGTGTGAAACCCTAGGGGCTCGTTTGGTTGCCATGTTACCCCAGAGTAACTTGGCATACACCTGCACTACCTTTACTACCCTTACATTCTAGGATTGAAATTAGTTGTATGAATTGCACAATTTCTTTCTTATAATATTTTTTAACCGCGTTCAATTAAAAAAAGTTAACCATTGTTTGAAATAATAAACGCATAATCAATATCACATCACATTTATTATTCCAACCCTCTCCAACCCTCCTAACCATTGTTTGAAAAAACACACCTCGAGGCGCAAAGGCGCTCGAGGCAAAATGTGACGGAGGAAAAGATCCTCGAGGCGACCACCTTGGACCCCCTGGATGAGGTGAGCACCTCGGATGACCGAGGCGGTCAAGGCGAGGCAAGGTGGTGAGGCGGGGTGAGGCAATGCCTGAGGCGTTGTGGATTTGCCAAGCATGTTTTTAATAAAATAATTGGTTTTATTGGTAGTTTCAGAGGTTTATAAAGGCCTAGTGGTTGATGATATATTTATACAAGATTCACAACAACAACAAAGCCTTTTCCCACAATTAAGTAGGGTCGGCTACATGGATTCTTCGCCTCCATTCAGATCTATCTTGGGTCAATCTCGTACTTATATCCAAAAAACTAAGATCCCTTCGTATAGTCTCGTTCCAATACTTTTTGGGCCGTCCTTGCCCTCTCTTAGTCGGCTCAACATCCCAACACTCGCATCTCCTAACCGGTGCATCAGTTGACCTTCTTTGCAAATGACCAAACCATCTTAAGCGGTTTTCTCGCATCTTATTTTCGATCGGAGCTACACCAACTTTCTTTCTGATTGCATCATTCCGAATCCGATCTTTACGTGTATGTCCACACATCCATCTTAGCATTTTCATTTCTGCTACAACCATTTTCTACACATTTCTATGGTTCACATGCCAACATTCAAAACCATAAAGCATAGCAGGTCTCACGGCGCTTTGTAAAACTTTCCTTTAATTTTTAAAGGAATTTTCTTATCACAGAGAACAGTGGAGGCTCCTCTCCACTTTAGCCAGCTTGCATTTATTCTATTAGTAACATCTCCATCAATTTCCCCATCATGTTGCAAAATAGATCCCAGATATCTAAAAGAATCTTTCTTCTGAATGTTATCGTCACCAATCTTCACCTCGATTCCTTCACCATTGCTTCCATCAAAGGTGCATTCCATATATTCCGTCTTAGCCCTACTTATACGAAAACCTTTAGTCTCCAATGCATGTCTCCAAACCTCCAGCTTCTCATTTACTCCATCTATAGTCACGCCAATCAACACAATATCATCAACAAATAAGATACACCAAGGTAACTCATCCTGAATGTGACTTGTCAACTCGTCCATAATCAAAGTAAAAAGAAATGGACTCAAAGCTGAACTTTGATGTAAACCAATGTTGATATCAAAATAGTCAGTCTTCCCCGTCGTGGTCCTTACACAAGATAAAGCCCTATCATACATATCCTTTATGAGATTAATGTATAGGACAGGTACTTGTCTCTTCTCCAAAACTCTCCACAGTATCTCTCGTGGGACGGAATCATAAGCCTTCTCCAAATCAATAAAGATCATATGAAGATTCTTCCTTTTAGCTCTATAAATCTCCATTATTCTCCTCAGCAAATGGATGGTTTCAATAGTTGAACGACCTGGCATGAATCCGAATTGGTTTTCTTTTACTTGGGAAACTTGCCTCAACCTTCTTTCGATCACACATTACCAAATTTTCATAGTGTGACTCATCAGCTTGATACCTCTGTAATTTGAACAATTTTGAATGTTTCCTTTGTTCTTATAAAGAGGCACCATGATACTCCTCCTCCAATCTTCAGGCATTTTCTTGCTTCGCCAAATAACATTGAATAGATTCGTAAGCCAAGTCAAACCACGCTCACCTAAAACTTTCCATACTTTTACAGGGATGTCATCCGGTCCAACACCTTTCCCAAGTCTTAAAACCTTCAAAGCCTTCTCTACTTCTTATACAAGATGAATGCTTAAATTTGACCTTTTTCTTATTCATATTTACCACTAACATGTCCAATTATTTCAGTGAACTCTTACTATTGCACCCTTAAACATATGAATCCCCAAATATCATATGCATGCGAATTTGAATACCCCATATCAGCGAGACCCTTGTATTGGTAGGGTATGGTGGCACATGGGGATATCGAACCATTCCTCAACTGGGTTCAATAGAACATACGGTAAGGATTCAAATATGTTTCATATTAACATCTTGGATATCTTTAATGACAACCATAGCCAATGACTCCCTTTTCGATAAATATTTTAGCGGCCAATGATTTTCTTTTTGATTGGGTAGAAATTTAGTAGAAATGTTTATGGATTTCACATATCCTTTTTTCATGTTCTTATCTTCATAATTTCATCATATATTACAATTTCATTATATATTACATTGTTATATATTATATGTATGTCAGATTAGATTATTTCATCAATAAATATATTTGTCATACTTTTTATAATTATTTTCCTATACAAACTGATGCTTACGCCTTGACTGCCTCGAGGCTACACTTCGCCTCCAGAGAAAATTCCTTGTTCCACCCTTCATTTTTCAAACCTTGCTCCTAACCATCCAAACAACTACTATTCATAGGAGGTTACTCCAACCCAATCCAACCCAGTTATCAAATAGACCCTAGAGCTCAATAGGTGACAATAAAGGACCTCGAAGGGTTAGAAATAGAAACAGCGAATAAGGAAATAAACAAAAGAGAAAAACTCCATTATGGCTATATTAACCAATATCATCCACAATACCTATAACATTTGTGCTATCAATATGATTTTCAGCCATCTTATTTCCATATCATAGAATGCTGGGAGAGTTCAATGGTAATGATTCTACTTTTTTGTTGATTCCCTGGTCAACTTAGTACTTTTGAATTTTATTTGCCTGATCAAAGATGCCTTTTTTTCTGTAGCTTTTTTGTGGTTGCATTCTTCTCTTTATGCTGCAAAGTACCACCTGCCTTCTTAGCTCCAGTTTCTGTCAATTTTCGAACTCGTCCTATATTTGTGTGAAATGCGTTCATCTTATCACACGTTTATAAGAATATCAAATTCTCTTTGTGTTCTATATTGTAATGGTGGTCTGAAGATTGCTTGTTTATTGTTTGCTTTTCTAACAGGTGTATTTGACAGCATGGATTTCAACTATTAACATTGATGTGAACAGGTATGGATTTTATTTTCTCCAAATCCAGCAAAGTTATATGCTTGAGTTTAAAGTAAGATCCTTGCATTCAAATGATCACCACCGTTTCTCCTTATTAGAGAAATTTTTATTCGAAGACATTGTCAGGTGCACTTTTTTTCATCTTTCTTTTAGCATTTGTAAGTGAACATCTGAATGTGATGACTTTCACAAACATTTTGAGTTTAAGATGTAGAATGTTGTATTGATGCTAAGTTGGTTGTCAAAATTTGGGAGTTGCGGAAGAACCTATGCAATATCTATACGCGATGATTGTGGTAAAAAAATCCTTGGAGGGATGCCCGCTTGACCGAAATGAAAGAGATGTAGGTAATAGGTATACATCCCAGGGGGATTGTTGGATGAATCCAAATACAACATATGCTAATCAAGGAGTAATGCCCATTAAGATTGCAAAAAGTCGGTAGTCAATATTTAGTCAGTTGGATCCCTCAACTCTCGTCATTTTATATTGATTGATGACTATTTAATTCAGAATTTATTTCATATTTTATTAATATATTTTCAAATTATTTTGATTTCAAAAATAATAAATAGCTTTTTCGAGCAATTAATATATATTTCAAAGTCTCGGTGCATAGCCTATACTCGGCCAAAGCTTATTGAGCTAAAATCGAATCCTACGAGGAATGTCTCTTTCCCTGCTGCTTTCCCCCATACCACTACTTTTCTTAAAAAAACTTTTGACCTTTGACCTAAATATCTATCTCTTATTGCATTTTTAGGTGGACGGCTTATCAGATTTAGTCGGATTTTAGTTGTTGTTTTTTTAAAATTTGAAACATAAATTATTTTTTATACGTATATTCTTATATATTCGTATAGATTTGTATATGAGATTAAGTCTGCTTTTAAAAAGTAAAAAAAAATAAGGTTGTCAAAGGAAAAAGTTGGCTGAGTAGTCAACTAATTATCTGGGCCGGCTAATCGGGTGGTCTACTATTGACCGATTAGTCCTAGTCGAGTTGGATATCCCCTCACTATAGACCAAACGGACTAACTAAATAGCCTAGGTTGCCATTTTTTTAACTGTAATGCCCATTGTACCAATAAGGCACCGCATTGATTTGAGGGTTTATTTCATTGGATGTGTACAAACATAATACTTTCCATTAAACCTCTCACAACGGTGTATTTACATAGGAATGTATTTTGTTCCAGTGCTCATGGGTTCGATACTCTCGATTCTTACATGCTAAGAAGGGGGCCTGATTCATGATAAGGAGATTGCGTTTGGAAACGGGAATTTCTCCTAGTGGATATCCTTCTTAACAATAAGTTATCCTGGTGGATAACCTTTGTATATTTTTGTGTTTGGGTAATGGGATAGATTGGACTAGAGGATAACTTATGATATAACATTTGTGGGATATTGAGATATGAATGGATGGATTTGGATGTGGCATTTCTTGTAGCTGAAGATGTATTTGAACAATCGATTGGGTTTACGTGGATGATAGATTATGGTGTGACATTTGTGTGTATCTGAAATATACGTGGATGAGGTTAAGATGCGACGATTTTGAAATTTTTGGAAATGATTGGTTTGTGATTTAGTTCAGAATGGCATGTGGAGAGGATAACGGGATAAAGCCCAGCATTCTTCGCAATGAAGTGATGGAGGTGAGCTATCCTTGTGCCAAGTGGGATATCCTTGCAAATATAACATATGGGTGGGTGTGGTGACTAAATGTCAGGGATGAACAATGAGTTATGAGCACACATCTTGTGATGATTGTGCTACTTAATCTGCTTGTGTTGTAGATCTCTTGCAGTTACAATTGATAGGGGGTTGCGGAACATGTATACATTATTCCCAAGGGTTATGGCATTTGAGGACGCCACCTTAGGTATTAATGCCCTTGTACCTTGAACTTGGCGTACTAACTCTTGGAGTTAGGTGGTTGTGGAAGGTGTGCACATTACTCCCAAGGACAACATTTGTAGCAGGAGTGTATGCTGGGTAGACACCCTTTTGTATCATGATCGTGCACCAACTCTATTGAGGAAGATTGTCTTCCACCATCCACCTTTGAAATTGGGCCTTATGGGATAACCGAATGGTACATGTTTGAGTTTGGATTTTGATTACCAAACTTGCAACTCCATTTTCATTATCTCGAAGGTCCATTGCTTTTATGGTATCACTTGACTTAGGAGGGGGTTGGTTCATATTAGGCCCCTTATACGATCTCGGGGTCCCCATTCATGGCCTGGCATCTCATGGTTTGACCAAAGCACAGTGGCTTTCTCCTCACTTTATGGGTTCCTCCTCGCTTCCCATGGTCTCACATTTCATAGCTTGGGCACGTGCTTTGAGATTGGGCCGTGTGGTGTATTGACTAGTGGATGTTGGCCTCCATTTTCTTTGTTACTTTGGCGGTTGTCACTGTAGGTCGAGATTAAGGAACCTGCTTGATATTTGAAAGAGATAGGGACCGAGTTTTTCCTGGAGGTATCTTGCCATAGTGATTCCTAGGATGGTACATTATTTTATGGCTTGTAAGGGTATTGGCATCATCTCTCATTGTTTTTTTTTGAAATCCAACGGTTCGGGGGAGACACGCCATCTCTCATTGCGTGCTCGAGGGTTTCCAGCGCTTTGGATCTCGTGGATGCGTCGCTGCATCTCTACGGTGTCATTCTCTATCATCTCTCATTGTTGGTCTATAATTGGGATTTTTCGAGAAAATGGAGGGTGTTCCAAGAAGCTCCATTTATTATTAAGTAATACATTATTAATACATTAACCTAGATTCGTCTAAGAAGCAACCATATGTTCATAAACATTCTCAACATACTGTCTCACATCACGTTAATCAGGGCATCCTAGCTAGCCAAATGGTCTATAAAATGTCAAGACATGACCCACATGGCTCTTGAGGTGCAACTCGTGGTAACAAAACTCTTTCAGAATTGGTATGAATTGGAGACATACAACATATCATCACCAACCGTTCTCCAAGCCTCCAAATATCTCAAGATACCCTACATATTCATGGAGTTGAGAAATTAAATAACTCTAAGAGTTATTCTAAATGATAGAAGATATTGAAATCTTATTGTTCCCTTTATTTGGTGGAACTATTTAACGGAGAAATTGATAGAGTGGCATATTTGGTATAATAGGTCCATAGGAAAATATTATTAAGACTAGAAGATTGAGAGGTTGTATAGAGCCTTAATCACATTAAAGTTTATATGCAATCTTCTTGATGGAGTAAACATTTCCTAATAGATCCCTGAATGTTGATGATGTTAGAAGAGTATTCAGAAAATGGAGATGTTTTGACAT
>JAZKJV010000884.1:28244-160532 GCA_037367405.1 Ottelia alismoides
TGTGTGATTGAGGTGCAAAGATTCGGGGATCGGATTATTTTGCTAAAATTGGTGCTTGAAGAAGAATTTCTGAATATAATCTCATTTTATGCACCGCAAATTGGTTTAGATGAAAGGACTAAACAAGCTTTTAGGGAGGATCTAGATAAGATTTTACAAGGAATCCCACAAAGAGAGATGATTTGCATAGGTGGGGATCTTAATGGACATGTGGGAAAAGATGCTTCAGGGTATGCTAGTGTTCATGGATGACATGATTTTGGAGATATGAATGAAGAGGGAAAAGTCATCCTGGATTTTTGTAACGGCATATGATCTTTTCGTAGCAAACACTTTCTTCAAGAAGAGAGATGAGCATTTAATTACTTATAAGAGTGGGCCAACGAGAACACAGATAGGTTACTTTGCGTTGAGGAGAAGAGATCGGTTGTGTTGTAAAGACTGCAAAGTAATCCCAGGAGAGAGTTTGACAACCTAACATCGCTTGTTAGTCTTGGATGTACAAATAAAATGGTTGATAAAGAAAAGGAGGGTTCCTAAGATCACTAGAACTAGATGGTGGAATCTTCCACTAAAGCAATCGAGCTTCAAGGAGAAGGTTTTTGAAGATTTATCTTGGAATTGTAGTGGAAGTGCAAACAAGATGTGGGAGGCAGTAGCATATTGTATCTGAAAGGTAGCCAAAGAGATGCTAGGTGAGTCAAAGGGAGGAGCTCCAGGTCAAAAGGAGGCTTGGTGGTGGAGTGAATGGGTGCAAGATAAGCTAAAAATTAAAAGAGCATACTTTAAAGCTATGTCTAAGGATAGAACATAGGAAACTATCACAAACTGCAAAATAGCAAAGAAGGAAGCAAAGAAGGCTGTAAGCGAGTCTAAGTCGAAAGCTTATGAAATTTTGTATAAAAATCTTAACTCTAAGGAGGGCCAGAAGGATATATTCAGGTTGGCCAAAGCAAGAGAAAGAAAGACCAAAGACCTTTCTCAAGTGAGATGCATTAAGGATGAGGAAGGTCACGTGCTTGTTACTCAGAAGGATATAGAGACTAGATGGGAGCAGTACTTCCATAAACTTTTCATTGGGGAAGGAAATAGAGAGATCACTTTGGGTGATCTAGCTAGTAGTGAAAGTTACTTGAATCGTGCAAGCTATAGACGGATACAAAGAAAGGAAGTAGAGGAGTCTTTGAAGGTTATGAGAACTGGGAAAGGTGTAGGACCAGATGACATCCATGTAGAAGTATGGAAAGTTTTAGGTGAGCGCGGTTTGACTTGGCTTACGAATCTATTCAATGTTATTTGGCGAAGCAAGAAATTGCTTGAAGATTGGAGGAGGAGTATTGTGGTGCCTCTTTATAAGAATAAAGGAGACATTCACAGTTGTTCAAATTATAGAGGTATCAAGTTGATGAGTCGCACTATAAAATTTGGGAGCGTGTGATCGAGAGAAGGTTGAGGCAAGTTTCCAACGTTAAAGAAAACTAATTCGGATTCATGCCATGTCGCTCAACTATTGAAGCCATCCATTTGTTGAGGAGAACAATGGAGATTTACAGAGAAAGGAAGAACCTACATATGATCTTTATTGATTTGGAGAAGGCTTATGATTCTGTCCCACGAGAGATATTGTGGAGAGTTTCGGAGAAGAGACAAGTGCATGTCCTATACATTAACCTCATAAAAGGACATGTATGATAGGGCTTTATCTTGTGTAAGGACCCCGTCTAGAAAGACTGGCTATTTTGGCATCAACATTGGTTTACATCAAGGTTCAGCTTTGAGTCCATTTCTTTTTACTTTGATTGTGGACGAGTTGACAAGTCACATTCAAGATGGGTTACCTCGGTGTATGTTATTTGCTGATGATATTGTGTTGATTGACGAGACTAGAGATGGAGTAAATGAGAAGCTTGAGGTCTGGAGACATGAGTTGGAGAGTAAAGGATTTCGTATAAGTAGGGCTAAGATAGAATATATGGAGTGCACCTTTGATGGAAGCAATGATGAAGGAATTGAGGTGAAGATTGGTGATGATAACATTCGGAAGAGAGATTCTTTTAAATATCTGGGATCTATTTTGTAACATGATGGGGAAATTGATGGAGATGTTACTAACAGAATAAATGCAGGTTGGCTAAAGTGGAGAGGAGCCTATGTTATTCTCTGTGATAAGAAAATTCCTTTAAAAATTAAAGGAAAGTTTTACAAAGCAGCCATGAGACCTGCTATGCTCTATGGATCTGAATGTTGGCCTGTGAACCATAGACATGTGCAGAGAATGGTTGTAGCAGAAATGAAAATGCTAAGGTGGATGTGTGGACACACATGTAAAGATCGGATTCGGAATGATGCAATCAGAAAGAAAGTTGGTGTTGCTCCGATCGAGGATAAGATGCGAGAAAACCGCTTAAGATGGTTTGCTCATTTGCAAAGAAGATCAACTGATGCACCAGTTAGGAGATGCGAGTGTTGAGATGTTGAGTCGGCTAAGAGAGGGCGGTGACGGCCCAATAAGTGTTGGAAAGAGACCATACTAAGGGATCTTTGTTTTGTGGATATAAGTTTGGGATTGACCCAAGATAGATCTGAATGGAGGCGAAGAATCCATGTAGCCGACCCTACTTAATTGTGGGAAAAGGCTTTGTTGTTGTATATTACAAGCATAAAATACCTAATTTTTACAACTTTATATTTATTGATTTTATAATTAAGAACTATTAAAAAAATAAGATGAAATATAATAATATAATTAAAGTAAAATGCTAATCTATTTTTTGTATTTTTAAAAATTAAGAAAAGATCAAAAAATAAAGAATAGGAAAATATTTATAGTATATACAGAATCAGAATACATCTTTTTCTTTGATTTGGACATTTTTGGATTTCAATTTTAAAATTTATTAAAACACAAAACAAATATAATAATATAAATAAATAAATGAGGTTTAATTATGTATATAAAATGCTAGGCTAAAGTTATTAAATGTGTAATTATACAATTTAGTCACAAATCCAAGTTTCACATATAAATTCAGATTCATTTGAATCTAGTTTTGATTTGTAGGCAATTTAATATGTATTGATTCAAAAGTGAGTGAAAGTTGACAACCTAGGCTTAAGCATTTTAGGTGGTTCTCAACGGGTCCAATTGGGCCCGAACCCAACAATTTGTCAATGCCACTTTTCCTTGATAACTGATCGGTGACCTAAGCCTGGGACGCTGTGATGGTATCTGAGCAGGTTCCCTCTGATAGTGGAAAGGACTACCCGAAGATACCTAAACCAAGAGTCACCACTATAACTGAGAATAAGTGATGACTCATGTCGCATCGAGGACGTTACGAATATAAATAGGGGAGGTTGTAACACCCATATCCCCAAAGATAATCCCACATCTAAAACTCGCAAAGTTTGAGAGTGGGTTATACGTGGTGGGGATTACTACTTGACATCTAAAACTCGCAAAGTATGAGAGTGTGTTATAAGTGGTTGGGACTGCTATTTGACAACTTGGGCTTAAGCATTTTAGGTGGTTGTCAACGGACTTAATTGGTCCCGAACCCAATAAGTTGTCAATGTCAGTTTTCCTTGATAACGGACCAGGGACCTATGCTCGAGACGTTACAAATGGTATCAGAGCGGGTTACCACTGATAGTGGAAAGGGCTACCTGAAGGGACCTAAGTCGGAAGCATGCACCTGCCAGTGTTACTGGAATAAGTGATGGGTTATTTCGCAACGAGGACGTTGTGAATATAAGTGGGGGAGGTTGTGACACCCATACCCCCAAAGATAGTCAGACATCTAAAACTCACAAAGTGTGAGAGTGAGTTATAAGTGCTGGGGATTACTATTTGACAACTTGGGTTTAAGCATTTTGAGTGATTGTCAACGAGTCCAATTGAGGCCAGTTTTTCTTGATAACGGACCGGGGACCTAAGCACATGATGTTACATTGTCACACTAAAAATATGAACGTAAAAGGTCACTAATGGAATGAGTACGATTGTGTCTTGTTCTTCAATCTTCTCATTTGATAAGGGATACTAAGCTGCATCTTTTCTTTGGTATCTTTGGCACTGCATCTGAACTTGTTGCATTTGTGATGTAGAGCTCATTTTTCATGCACGCACAACTATTATGTGGTGGTATTTAGTAGTGGGAAGAGGTGATATTATGGACTACTTACTCTTGGTACATGTGGATACTCAAAAGCTTGGGAGCGCTTTGAGATTATTCATCTCATTTTGGGTGAAACTTTCCAAAATTTTGAGTTTTTTTAGAATTTTTGAAATAAAAGGGGTATTGGTAGATCCCTAACTCCTATCAAGTTGGCATGCATTAATCCGTATTTTTAAGATTTTAAACACACATGCACCTAAGACATGTCAAGTTAGTACATGGATCCTTGTACCCATACTGGATTTGTACTGGCACTCATGCTTCATGAGTATCATAATATCGAGTCCTAGTTTAAGCTCTCAAATACTAGGTCCTTACGTGAAATGTTGATTCATCATCAATTGCAAGCAATCGTACAAGTGATGTGCTGGTTATAATCGATTTAAACATAGAGATTCCATGCGCGATATAACACTTATGTACTTAATCCACACACATTGAGTACATTAAGTCAAAGACCGCAATGGCTAATAGTGATTAAGACTCGAAGTTGAGATTTCTTCAAATCAATAAATATGATTTACAAAGAGTCTTGTGTTCATGTGCAAATGACAAGAATAAAAACTTATTAGAGATTTTTGGATTTTTTAAAAAGGATATTCGATTTTTTTGGAAAAAATTATTTAGTTAGTTTTTTTCACAAAAATATTTCTAGTGTTTTGTTGTTGTTTTATGTCTCATACTACATTTTTTAAACTATGACCTTCCCTAGGTTTATACATCAAGGATGGACTCATTATCCAAGCCTATCAATAGGTATTCTTATGTACAATATAATACCCCCAATACTCATGGTCATGGATTTTTTTTTCGAACAATGATTCTAGAATACAATCATCATTTGATTTTTTTCCTAATGTTAGCTCTATAATACAATCATAGATACTCAGTATTTTGAATTCTAAATGCTATAATACTCGTATAAATAAGTATATTATACATATACTAACGTATTATAAATTGTATTTGCATATTTTCAAAATAAGGTAGTATTTTAATAATTTCTTAATTGAAATAATAATGTAAGAGATATAAACATATTTTTATGGGTTTTATAAATATAATTTGGGTGGATAAATAAATACAACTATATATAACATAGTTAAAAAAAACCCTATAAATAAAGATTTTTGATTTATTTAACTTCTATGTACAAATGATCATGCTCATCTCTCATTCATCTCTTCCACCTATATAAGGAACGAGGATCGAAGAAATAGGACACACCACTTCCTCGCCTCTTAGTACGTGCTTCTACCTATTGTAATAAAGTAACAACTGCTACCAAGAATCAATTTTAGTTCATCACGTCGAGATTAGTAACCACATATCTGATTTGAGCAAAACGAGTAGAGATGTTTGAAGTAAAGGTGCCTTCAAAACTCTACCATGATTAGAAACATTTAAATGGATAAATATGGGGCTAAGAGAAATTTGAACGGAGGATCAAGACTCATCCATAAAATAATGTTTTTAGTCACCAACATTAACTCTAAAGAACGATGAGATGGGATGCTAGAATCATAACCATGGTTATTGAAATTTAAAGAATGTTGGATTTAAATGTACTTGCTCCATGCCACCTTACAGGATTGTCTAAACCACAGGTCCACAGTTATGGTTAAGCAAGCCAACTTCATTTGAATGGTAGAAAACGTTGGCAAAAAATTTCCCATTGTCTTTGGAAGGGATGCCGCACTTTGGCACAAAAATACTTTGTAACACCGACTTATACTTGTTTTGTATCGCTATGGTTAACCAAACAGATGTACGAAAGACACACAACTAGAGAAGAAAACATATACAAATCAATTCACATTTGTTCATATCAATTTTCGTTTTATGGTGGACATGGATGCCATTTTTTACATGGCAAAAACAAATATTGAAATCCAATATCTGTAAAATATAAATACAAATTCAATATCTAAATTTTGACAAATATAAATATAGATAGAATATAAAAATTTTAAAGATATTTACACATATAATCCTGGATAATTTCGTAATTACCCCAGATACCCTTGATAATTCATAATTACACAAAAAAACTCCGAATAAGTGTGCTGTCTTACACCTATAACCCTCCGTTACTTTGATCTATTAACTCAACCAGACCTTTGGGTTAATCTAGTATATCCTCAATCTAACGACTAAAATTAATCCAAAATAAAAAAAATAAAAATAAAACCCCCCTTCCTCCTCTCTCTCTCTCCCCATCCCCAACCTTTCGAATCACCTCTCCCCCTCCCTCCCCACCCCTCAACTCCCTCCCTCCGCCCCGCCCAGCCCTCAATGCCGCCCCTCCAGCCCATGCGCCCTCTCCAACCATTGACGCAGCTCTTCCACCCCCTCCAGCCCTCGACTGGCTCTGGTGCACCCTCTGCCTCCCTCTCCGTTGCTCCCTCGACGCGGCTCTGGTGCACCCTCCACCGCCCTCTCCGTTGCTCCATCATCACAGCTCTGCCACCTCCTTCAGCCCTCGACACGACTCTGGCGCATCCTCCGTCGCCCTCTCCGTTGCTCCCTCGACGCAGCTCTGGCGCACCCTCCGTCGCCCTCTCCATTGCTCCCTCAATGAGGCTCCGCCGCCCCTCCATGCCTTGACACCTCCACTGCCACCCCACGTCACCCCCTCCAACTCTAGACACCGCCCCTTCCAGCTTTCGGCGGAACCCCATAGGGGGCTAGTGTAATGGTCGGGGGAGATGGAGCGGAAGGGATGGATGCATCATTTTTTTGTTAACTTTCCTTCTAATGGCTTCCAAGGGGAAAAAAGAGACGATTTTCAGGACTAATACCTGCTCCATATCATACAAAAGTAAAGCTAAGAACCTGAAGATCCAACCAAGTGATTCCTTTGATGTCCTCACAAGAATCAAGAGAGCAAGAACAAGCATGAGAGATCGATCTCACATTAATTCCATCCATATGGCTTAGTGTACACAACAGAACTTGTGTGTGTTGCAGACATAATTAATATCTTCTTGATAACATCTAAAGGACAAGAAATCACAGGAACAATAGAAGATTGATATTAAGATACGAAGACCTCCATGTGGAACAACACATCGAACAGCTTGAGATCGCCGTAGGTCACCAGCATGGCGATCCACACACCAATCAGCACCTGCAGTGCAGACTTTATCACCGACGACCTGTCGAAGTAACTGCCCGCAGCACCGAACCCCCGCATTAATACGTCGCGCTTCCTCCTCCCTTCTCTCCAGAACGATATCATTGTGTTTGATATGAAGAATGACATCATTTGATAAATATGATGTATTTCGAAGGGCAATATTGTCAACATTTAATATTTTCCGTCAAAGTTAACGAAGAATCAAGACGGAATTTGACACATGGTTATGTCATGTAAAGATTAAATATTATTCAGGGTTCTGGAAGTAATTCGTGATTATCGAGGGTTTCCGAGGTAATTACGAAATTACTCAGGGTTATAGGTGTAAATATCCCAAAATTTTATAAGATACAATACACGCATTTGTTTTACTTAGGATTCAAATAAATGCCATATAATTATGAGAAAAATCACAAGGCATTATTTTCATGTCCTGATGTTAGCCTTTTTAGTTTTTATTCTCTTACTTTACACCATCGAGAACCTCCCGCTCTAGTTCCTTCCTTGTGTTGAGCACTAGGTAGGGTCGGCTCAATCCAACCAAGCACCCGGATCAATTATACCCGACCCAGGTCTGAGTCTGCTCTTCTAATGGGTGGGCCTGGGCCTTCAAAATATAGCCTATTTCAGATATCGGATCGGGCTCGGACTTCTCTTAGTCCAGTCCTAGATAAACCTGGAACCTGGCCCGCTCTGCTACTCATGGGCCACGGCATGATTATCTCGATTATGGCCCAACCCTAGCTAAGCACGGAGCCCAGCCTGTGTCTGCTACCCATGGGCCGCGACCCATTCGCAACCGTCCTAAGCCCATGATTTCATAGTTCGATGTTCTATGTTCCTAATCCAAAACCACCCTCGCGCGATCTAGGCCTGATCTCCTGTCCCCTCGCGCCCCATGTCCTCTCCGGCTCTCCCCCTCCATTCTCCCCTACGGGCCTTCCCGGACGGCAACCCCCTCAGCCTCAAGCGTCACCGCGTCAGTCTCAGCTCTCAGCTCTCTCCCATCAGCTGCTGCCCCCCATTCCTCCCCTGCGTGCGCCGGCAGCACAGCCTACCTCCTGCCGCCACGCCACCGTCCCCGACGAGTGTTGAGATAGTTACTATTTGTAGCATATTCCTTTATGTATTTTTCTATTTTCTGTTTCATTCTTTTGTAATTTACCCATCCCCAATCCCTCCCTAATCCTAACCTAGGGTTGAGCATCGGGCCGGGTAGGGCCGGGCCCAAGTCAGCCCAGCCCAAGCCCATTGTAGATTTCGGGCTCATGGGCCGGGCCTAGGCCCTACTTTTTTTATTTTTTTGCCCAAGCCCAGGCCCTACCCATGAACTTATGGGTCGGGCTTGGGTCGGGCTGGCCCGCGAGATAAGTGAAGTTTCCATAATTTATGCATTTTCACTTGTTTATACTAATGTTTATTTTACCTAATAATTTAGACTCCGGGTTAGTACTATATTTGTGCTAAGTTTTTTTCTAATGTTAATTCTAATAGTCAATAACAAGAAATTATTTAGCACAAGGTCAACTTCACAAGTTTTTGTTTTCGAGCTTCTTTTGTATCCATTTTGCTTGGGGTATGGCCATAGTTGACCACATATGAGTTATGTGAGTAACTAAGCACCTATGGTACTTAATTTTTCTTATAAAATTAAATAATCAACACGTGACTACATCACATTATAAAATTGAAAGGATGTTTGGGAGATAAACACACTATCTAGAAAATAATAAATAAAATAAAAGTTTGTCTCCACCAACAAAAGGCATACAATATGTAAATAAAATATCGAAGCAACCGAAAATGCAAAATTTGATATCAATCAATCCATCGTCATCAAAGAAAATCCAAAATGAACAGTTCGAAAATAAAAAAAGCAAACTATTTCTGACTCCACAAGACCACCGACACAAGACATAAAGTTTGTAGAAAAAATAATGCCCCGGTCAACTGATAATATGCAATGTTTATTGTCTTCAATGCACGGATGAATCAGCCACCTGAAAGAAAATCGAGTTAACTTTACACTTAAAAAGTTAAAATAGAGTATAAATTAGTATTTAAGGTTTATAAGATTTATTATACCTATAAAAATTGAATGGGTTTACAAATCCACGATTCTAATGTTCTCCTCTCACTCGATGCTGGTTGGCAAACCTATAATTAAAACAACAAATATAAGTATACATGTAAAAAAATTACAATGAGTACAATACTATGGATATACAAATTTATCAGATTAATTCCCACTCTCATCATCAATATGTAGAGAATAAAATGCCCAAGTCAAGTGTTTATTCAATCATGTGTCCCCAAAATAAAATATAAATGCATGGATGAATCAATCACCTGACAGAAAATTGAAATAACCTTACACTGTTACACATCATTATAGTTTAAAAATAAATATGAAATGGTGTTTACTAGTTTAAAGAATTTACTGTACCTTTGAAAATCAAATAAGATTTTAAAGTCCACAAAATCAAAGCTAGTCTTCTTCTCTCACTCAGTGATGGTTGGCAAATCTACAATTCAAACAATAAATATTAATACAAAGTCAAGCAAAAAAGCATTTAACAATTTTAGTAGGAAAACTTACCAGATAAATTCCTACTCTCGTCATCACCATCTTCTTCTTCTTCTTCACCAACTTCTTCTTCTCTGTTATTTTCTTTTTTATCCTCGCGTATCCAATCTGCCGTACAAATCAGTGCCTCAACAGTTATTGGGTCAAGTCTGCTTCTGTAGGAGTCCAAAACTCTACCACCAGTACTGAAAGCACTTTCTGAAGCTACAGTGGACACTTGTATTGCCAGAATATCACGTGCAAGTTTCGATAGTATGCGATATTTATTTGAATTTAATTGCCACCATCTCAAAATGTCAAAGTGTTCATCTTCCTCATTGTCTGCAGAGTTATCTTCTAAATATAATTGGATCTCAGATTTGCTTGATGCTGACGAACCCATAACCTTCTTTTGTTTCAAGAATTGACTCCGATTGTCTTCCTTCTTTTTCATCACACAGATATTTTCATGTTCAGATACATCTTGCATTGTAGAGTCTCTGCAACGAGTCTCCCTATAAGTGGTTGCATATTCATCATATAGCTCCCGAAATATTTTTTCAACATGGGCAACATGTTCTGCGACTTCTGCATCTGAATAAAGATTTAAGTAGGAAAAACGGAGAAACTCAAATTTATAGCGAGGATCTAACACCGTAGCTATAGATAAAGGCAACATTGCATCCTTATCTCTCCAATATTTATCAAACTTGGTGTACATCTTCGCTGCCATGCTTTTGATGGAGACATCATCAACATTCGTTAAAGATAACAAGTCCCTTTCTATCTCAAAAATAATGTTGAAAAACATGTTTGAAGTAGAATATTTCTGTCCAGAAAAGATTTTTGTAGCAGCATAAAAATTTTCAAGAATGCCATGGATAAGCTCCACTTTTTTCCATTCAGCAGGGGAAGGGACATCTAATAACTGAAAATCACGGGCCTTCATTCGATTAAAAACTTTCTGATATAGCAACGATGACTCGAGCATTAAATATGTGGAGTTCCAACGTGTACTCACATCCAAACGTAATCCTTTCGTCACTGTAATACGCTCCTGTTGAGCCATCTCAAGAAATTCTTGATATCTTCTGTTCGAGTACTTTATAGATTTGACCAAGTTGCGAATTTTTGTAATCACATCCTTAATCTCTAACAAACCATCTTGAACAATTAGATTTAGAATGTGTGCCCAACAACGCACACGGAAGAAGCCACCATTAAGCAAGAGAGAATCCGTGGAAGAAAAATGTTCAACCAAAATCCTATTGACGACATCATTAGTAGATGCATTATCGGCCGTAAGAGTGCATAACTTACACACGTTCCACTCATTAAGGCGGCTAATAAGCAGATCTGCAATATTTTCTCCAGTATGTCGAGATGCAAGTGCAGCAAAACTCAATATTTTTTTTTGTAACTTCCATTGATGATCAATGTAGTGCGCAGTGATCGACATGTAACCTAAATTCTGAATAGAGGACCACATGTCTGTAGTAATACAAATTCTGCCTCCCAATTTTTTAAGATTGTTCATGAATTTTAACTTTTCCACTTCGTACATCTTCAAACAATCTCTTTTCAATGTAAACCGGGAAAGAACCTTATACTTTGGTTGCAAATTCCCAATAAATTTTTTAAACATGGGATTCTCTACAGTTATGAATGGCATCTCTGCAGTAATCATCCACTTTACAAAGTCATTCCTACTCCGTTCTTGATCAAACTTCCATGTTAAAACAACGCCATGATCTGAATTTGTCACATTTAATAGTCCTTGTAATTTTCCGTGGCTTTTGAAGTACAATCATTTCTTTTCCAAGTGACGAATTAGATGACTAGTTCCGCTCGTACTCTGGCATGATAAGAGTTTCTTACAATGATTGCATCTGCACATCTCCTTGCTATCAACTACCCCGACCTTCGTTAAATGTTGCCAAACCCATGATTGGGATTGACGTGAACGTTTATTTGAAACTTGCACATCCACATCTACCTCGGCATCTTCATCTTCTCTAATTGCATTCTCTTCTATTAATGGTGTGGCATCATTATGAGTTGACATCTATGGTGATTAATTTACATCAAATTAATAATGTAAGATGGGCTTAGTAAACAAATAAACTAATGTGTGCATCATTCTCAACGCAGAACAATATGGTTACTTATGAAACTGCCTTATTTAACTTAATCTTTCTAAATTATTATAATCATCAAATGCATACTTTGACGTTGCATTCAGTATTTGAAAAAACAAGTGTAAATTATAGTGTTGGTGTGAATACTAACACGATGAAAATATGCTTAGACAAATAAACAATATGTTATACCAACCTAAAGGAAACAAATTGGAATACCCCACGTATGTGCTGATCTTTAACTCCTTGGATGTTTGAAACTCCTGTAACTGCAGATTTTTTTAAAAAATAATGATTAGGGAACTACTTAAGATTGCTAAATTAATTTGTTATATGTAAAAGCAAATGACATTTGTGACTTCATTGTAAATCAATTGTGTCTATTAGCATGGAGATGTTAGTTTGAAAACAAGGGTGCAAATGAATGGGTAATCAAATATGTTTATTAGAAATCGGATTGTCGAAGAAAACCATCTAAATCTTAAGAATAACACATGTCCTATTTATTGTTGAATCAAATGAGTCTTTGAAGTTTGAACCAATAAAGTTTTGCTTATTTTTAAAAAATCACCTACATGACAATATGAGAACAAATATAGTTTATAAATTCTATAGCATACCTACTGCAACGATAATGCATATCTAAACAAAAGTTTAAAGTAAAAATATGTGTGATTTCAATATGGTTACAAGATATCATAAGAACATTTGTACCCGTGATCGTAACAATGGGTTTGACGATGTCAGTGTGTTGTCGTTAACAGCAGCCGGTTCAGAACAGATGGTCGATCATTCCGTCGCTATCTGGCAGGGGGTGGGGAAGGGAAAGGCGGTGCCGCACTCCCGCTTGCCGTTGGGGACCTGGGGTATTGTTCTCGTGCACTGGGAATGGGATTGGGGTATTTAGGTTTTTGGAGAGGCAAATCAATGGGGGATTGGGGTTATCAGTCCCGATGAATGTGGTCTGTTTTTGTGGTAGTGGGAGACGTGATTACAAATTTAGGGTAGGATTGACGTGATTACCAATTTGGATCCCGATTAATGTGGAAGTGGGATTTGAATAGGACGTACACGCATGACGCATGTATATTATGGTTAGGGTCGGGCGGGGTTGGGAATCCGGGCTTATTGATGGGCTTTTAACGGGCTTACCAGCGGGCCGACCAACCGGGCTTCGGGTTCGGGTAATGTTAGGCCCGAACCCGGCCCGAATAACAAATTGGGCCCAAATTTAAGCCCAAGCCCGCCCATATTTCCAATGGGCTCGGGTTAGGGTCGGGTTTGGCGGGCCGGGTTTCGGGTTGGGTCGGGCCGGCGCTACCCGATGCTCAACCCTATCCTAACCCCTCCGTTACTTCGTTCCTCGACACCTCGAACACCTGCCCCTGCCCGCCGCCCACCCTCGCGCCGCCTCCCCCCACGCACTTCGCGCCTCGCGCGCACGGTGCCCTCACGCGCCTTGCGCCTGCCGCGCCTCGTGCCCTCACGCGCCTCGCGCCTCGCGCCTCGCGCCTCGCGCCTCGTGCCCTCACGCGCCTCGCGCCAGAGGCTTGATCGCCAGAGGCTTGTCGCGCCAGAGGCTTGATCGCGTCCAGAGGCTTCATCGCCTGTTGCGCCTGATGCTTGTCGCCTGATCCCTAGACGTCTGCGCCAGAAGAATACGCGTCGAGAGGTCTCCAGGGACAGGCCCCCGCTCCCCTGTCGCCAGAAGGCTAAGCCTGATCGCCCCCGCGTCCAGAGGTCTCCAGAAGACTACCCGCCAGAAGACTACGCGTCCAGGCCCCCGCGCCCCTGTGTGCCCAGCAGCCCAGGCTCTCGCCTTCAGGACTCGTATCCTGTTCTGCATATTCCATCGATTTCTACAAGAAACACGATTTTAGTCAAGCAACAAGTATTAGTAAGGATGGTTGTATGAATATACACGTACAACCGATCCTTCGTATGATTCTGTAGACTCGATTATATCGATCTACCCCTCCAGTTGAAGTATGTTCTTTGGCTATTTTATCGTCATGTCAGATATCAAGGGTGATATCTTCTCGTCTGGAGCCTTTAAGGGCCCAACTCCCATCCCTAAGATGGATGAGACTAATTATGAGTTATGGTGTATGCAGTTTCTCACCTTCATACAATGCAACAACGAGGAGCACATCCTGACAGACCTAGAGCCAATAGATAAGACTGGGGCAAATGCTTCCTGGAAGCAAGATGATGCGTAGACATGAGTTTGGCTTTGTGGGACACTTACTACAGAAATAGCAAATGATATTCTAACTCAGCCCACTGCCAAGGCAATGTGGGATACTTTGACATCCACTTATGCACAAGCAAAGAATGAGACTAAGATCCTTCAACTACAGTTTGATATTTATAACACCAAGCAGAATGGTCGCCCTCTGCATGTCTACTACTCTTCGTTACGTGGCATGTTTGAAAAACTTCATAGCTACATACCCATTACGACGTCATCAGAAGACATATAGGAACTCCACGATGGTTGGAGTTTTCATGGCCGGACTTGATCAAAATATGATGCTGCACGTACTCATCTTCTTACTGGAGCAACCATTCCTCCTATAGAGGAGGCCTATAGCCGTCTCAGCCGATTCATCATCCCTTCGACAACCACGTCTTCGCACTCCTCGGCAATAGCCGCTTCTCGTGGTTGAGGTGGGGCGATCCAGTCCAGAGGTCGCACACCTCGTGGAAGAGGCAGTGGACGCCAACGTAGTCCCTGCACCTATTGCCGCAAGCCTGGACATGCAGAGGATACATGCTATCAGAAGCATGGATATCTTGTTTTTGGTCGAGCAACATAGTAGATTGTGTCTTTAAAGACTTCAACTCCCCAGGTCGATCCTCGCCTGGATGATATTGTCTCTCGTATTCGAGAGATCATGACTCCTAGTGCTGACACCATCACAGATACTGCTACAGCAACCAGAGCATCTTCAAGCTCCTCAGGTATCACCTATGCCTTTACTGGTAGTATGAATGCAGACATGACAGAATGGATTGTGGACTCTGTTGCGTCTCACCACTTATGTGGAGACAGAACGCAACTACAGTCCTACATGGCTATACCACCTGGCAGATGGGTCATCATTGCTAATGGCGACCACTTACCCGTTACAGGACAGGGGGAGGTGCAGTTGACACCGTACATGCGTCTGAAGAATGTTTTATATGCTCCTGCCTTTCAGATGAATTTACTTTCTATTAGTCAGATCACTAAAGTTCTACATTATCGTGCCATCTTTGACCCTTCATCTCTTGTGTTTCAGGACATACTCACAGGCAGGATGATTGGAAGTGGCCATGAGCAACAGGGACTTTACAGACTGGTCCAACCTCCTCATGCTAGTATTTCTATTATACCTGTTGGACCGATCTCTTTGTGGCAACGGACATCTTCCTCTGCAGAAGTTATGTCATGTTCTCCCCCAGATTTTTAGGAGATCCTCCTTTCAGTGTGAAGCATGTCAACTTGGGAAGCATCACCGTTCATCTTTTCCATCCCGTCAGAGTCGGAGCAATTCTCAGCTATTTGAGCTCCTTCATTTAGACATTTGGGAGGGACACCGTTTTTATCTTGTAGCGGTAGTTGATTTTTCTAGACTTTCTTGGGTCTTCTTATCGAAGAATAAGTCCGAGGTTGGATCCACTATCAAGTATTTTATTAATGAAATAAAAAATATTTTTTCTACCAATGTCAAGTATATTCGTTCTGACAATGCTTTGGAATTTTGCACCTTACATCTTTCTGAGTTCCTTAAATTCCATGGCATCGTTCATCAGACCTCACATGTCTACACTTCCCAACAGATCGGTGTTGTCGAGCGTAAACACCGCCACTTACTTGATGTAGCCAGAACATTGTTGATACAGAGCCATGCTCCTCATTCTCACTGGGGTGATGCTGTCCTTACTGCCTGCTATTAAACCGTATGCCCTCGTCCGTGTTAGGAGAGAAGATTCCTTACTCGATTGCGTTTTCCGAGAAGGATCTCTTCTCCCTTACACCTTGTGTGTTTAGATCTATTGCCTTTGTTCATGATGTCTCTCCAGGGCGTGACAAGCTCTCTCCTAGGGTTGTCAAGTGTGTGTTTGTTGGCTACTCTCGTACCGAAAAGGGGTATCGCTGCTTTGATCCACTAAGCCAAAAATATTTTGTTAGTGCTGACGTTACTTTCTTTGAGTCAGTCATGTATTTTTCTTCTACAGGTGACAAACTTACTCCATCTGACTCTAATGATGAGATATACATGCCACCACCTTCTACAGTTGGTTCCTCACCTTCACCTACTCCTCCACCACCTCCATCACATCCTCCACCACCTCTACCACCTCCATTGGTTCAGTTCTTACCTCGTGGTGTTCCTCGCAGATCTCGCTCTGTTCGCCATGCTCACAAGCCTTGCCCATCATCCAGCACGCCTCAGGTATGTGATGAGAATATTATTTCTACTGATGGCACTACTAAATTAACTGTACAACAGGAGGAGCAGGTACCCTCTCAAGAGGGAAATATACATGCCCAGGACTTGGCAGATGACCTTGACGTACCAATTGCTCTGCGAAAACAGAAACGGGCGTGTGCTACTTACCCTCTTGCAGCCTAAATTTCTTTGAGTAGGTTGTCAGAGGATTTCAGGAGATTTACGTTAGCACTATCAGCCGTGCAGATACCAAAGACGTATCAGGATGCTCTCAAAGATAATCAGTGGAGGTTAGCTATGGAGGAGGAGATGGCTGCGCTACAGTCATGTGGTACGTGGAGTCTTGTTTCTGCTCCTATTGATACATCAGTCGTGAGATGCAAATGGGTGTTTACTGTGAAACACCGTGTAGATGGCAGTGCGGATCGCTATAAGGCGAGACTTGTAGCACGGGGATTTACCCAGACATATGTGGTAGACTATCATGATACTTTCTCCCCAGTTGCCCGACATTCTACTCTACGCATTATCCTTGCTGTTGCTGTGACACGAGATTGGCCTCTTTATCAGCTTGATGTGAAGAATGCTTTTCTCTACGGTGACCTACAGGAGGAGGTCTACATGCAGCAACCACCTGGGTTTGCTGCTGAGGGGGAGTGCCAGAAAGTTTGCAGGTTACACAAGGCTATCTATGGCCTCAAGCAAAGTCCAAGAGCATGGTTCCAAAAGCTCTCGGACTTGATAGAACAACATGGATTTGTAAGATCAACTGCTGATCACTCCTTGTTCATACAGAAGACCCAAAGAGGTATTACAGTTATTCTAGTTTATGTTGATGACATTATTATTACAAGAGATGGCGAGCAGGGTATTCAGGATGCCAAGGACTTCCTAGGTCAACAATTTGTGACCAAGGACCTTAGACATTTACGTTATTTCCTCGAAATAGAGTTTGCTAGGAATCAACGGGGTCTTGTAATGACCCAGAGAAAGTATGTTATAGATCTTCTTTCAGAGACTGGAATGGCAGATTGTAGACCTGCCACTACTCCGCTTGACCCAAGCATGAAGTTCTATGATAATGATACTGAGGAAGTCAATAAGAGAAGATACAGAGAGCTGGTTGGCAAGCTATTATATGTAATTATTACCAGGCCCGACATAGCATTTGCAGTGAGCAAAGTGAGTCAGTTTATGGAGCAGCCCAGACAGGCACATATGGATGCAGTCTATATGATTCTGAGATACTTGAAGACTTCACTTGGTACTGGACTTCTTTTCAGCAAAGGCACATCTCTCTCAATGACAGCATATGTTGGTGCAGACTATGCTGGGTGTCCAAAGGATAGAAAGTCTACGACTGGATTTGCTGTGTTCATAGGAAATTCTCTAGTTTCATGGAAGAGTAAGAAGCAGACTGTGGTTGCTAGATCAAGTGCTGAATCGGAATACAGGGCCATGGCACATGCTAGTACATCGATGATGTGTGTCAGATCCGTTCTTACTGACCTGACTATAGAAGTACATCTTCCCATGCACCTCCAATGTGATAATCAAGCTGCTCTCTTAATTGCAAATAACCCAACCTTTCATGAGAGGGCAAGCACATAGAGGTGGATTGCCACTACACTCGTGACATGATACAGAAAGGTATTATCACTACTACGCATGTCAGCTCCAGAGACCAAACAACAGATATACTTACAAAAGTTCTAACGAGAGGACCTTATCAGAGATGTTCCAAGCTGAGTCTCATTGATATCTACGCTCCAGCTTGAGGGGGAGTGTTGAGATAGTTACTATTTTTAGCATATTCCTTTATGTATTTTTCTATTTTCTGTTTCATCCTTTTGTAATTTACCCAATGGTTCTTCTCCTATATAAGAGAACCCTTGGGCCTCTCATAATGCATCTCAGTTTGTCCCTTAAGAACGAGGGCCTCTGATTGAGCCCTCTCCTCCGCCGCAGGTATTCAATATTCCTCTCTAACAAATCCCATCCAACCGCTGTCTCTCTGGTCACCTCTTTACCGCAACTGCCACATTGTCAAACAACTTATCGCTGCGAGAAATGGACAATAAACTCGCATAACATGAGGGACTTCAATATTTTCTCTTTTTTCTGCGTAAATTATACTTAAACGTTTTCTGTGTTATACCAATGATCTTTATTGAAATAGTCGATGTCCTTGATATATTTTGAAGTTTGCTTTTGAACCTAAAATGATCGTATCTTTTAAGTAAGGATATGCAAAATATTCATAGTGATCCATATTTGCTAGGTGTGATCATACCAACATTAATGTACCAGATCCTATCAGAACTCCGAAGTTAAGCGTGCTTTCTATCAAAAAAATCCATATTTGCTGATCAAATATTCGTTTCCGAATAGTCCAATTTTTGTTTTGCGATTATATATGTATTTTGAGGATGTGATTCATATTTTGTCCATTCATATGATATTTGTATTTATACCCGTGTTCGAATCTTAAAAAGGATAACAACTAGGGATGCAAACGGACGGATACAGATATTGATATTACCGTATCCTTATCCATTTTTGAATACGAATACAGTTGCGTATACGGATATTGGCCGATATTAAAACTATCTTACCATATCTTTAAAAAATGGATACGGATGTAAAACGGATATTGATCGCATACGAGTAATGTTAGAAATACTTTATATAATCGACTTAAAGATATACGAATTGGATGGAAAACACATGATATAAATTTACTAAATTTGTTTGTATCATAAAAATTATACAAATATGGTAAAAGGAGGTATATAATTATGTTGTATAGGGTTTAAAATAAATCTGGCTATATTTATATATGAAAACGGATTTACGGATACGGATACGGATGTTTGCGGATATCAAAATAATATCCATATTCGTATGCATTTTAAAACGATACTCATATGTATAAAACAAATATGATGACGGATTGGATATGGATATTTCCGAAACCATGTGCATCCCTAATAAGAACATGATATCATATGGTATTTGTTTAAGACTGTTTTTGGAGGCAGGAATATAACAACAAATGGAAGCTGGTGATGCATTGGTTTCTCCCCCGACGCCGGCAACACCGGTCAGGCTGTGGAGGCCTGCAGCACAGCGGAACCTCCGAAACCAGTGGTCGAAGCTCCTCGCCGCCAAGAACAGCTGGGCCCCTGCCGTCTCTGAGGGAAGAACTGCTGCCACCGCCCTCGTCAATGCCTATCTCTCTCAAAGGTCGATTACCCACTTTCTCAAATGCATAATTGTAAAAAAAGTGCTTCCTTATATAATTTCTAGGATATATGACATGTTTTCTTTTCCTATTTTTGTGTGGATCAGATACTTGCCAATGATACATTTGGGGGTCGTCAAGGACATGCCAGATATTCTATCCAAGGCTTCTGAAAAGTTGTCTCGCCAACAGGTATTGAATTGATGCTTTGCTTGGTTGGCAAAGGAGTTGAGTTTGTGATCAAAAAGTTGGCTGTGTTGCTGTGTAAATGGGACTTCTAATATGGCATAATCAATCTTTTAACTCTTCAAAGGCATTGAGTCTCTAGCCCCCCTCACAATGTTGCTTTTTGAATACCATTGAGTGACAAACATGATCTTTTGTAGACGACTCAAATACATGATGGTACAATCTACCGAAATCCAACCCTATGTTGTATCACAAAATCGAGAACAAAGCCTTTTCTTAGAATTAAGTAGGGTAAGCAAACAAGACATGCAACAACCCTGTGTCGCGTCGATCGAAGAAAATAACAGTGATTTTTCACTATTGTTTTCACTTTGTGCTTGTTTGGATCTATTTGTAATTTTTGGAATATGATTTTTACGGGTTCTTTGGTGCACAATTCATGGGGGACGTGGTGATGCTGGATGATCGAAGTTGCGGCGTTCGTGGCTTAACCGGAGCTCAGAGGGAGCGTCTACTACGCAATGGGGACGCAGGCGATGTCAGATGGAGGAGCATGCGTTTCGCTGATGGGTCCTGCAAGAAGTTGGAGGTATGCATGGCTAGGGTGAAGGGGGTTCCCTTCCTGTCACGATCCGTCAAGTGTTTGCTTAAGGCCTTGTGGCAGTGGGGAGTTGTTCGTGAAGTGATCGATGATGGCCTACGTCCGGGAACCGCGATTGACAGTGCGTCCATCCTGATAGAGTGCTCCAAAAGCTTCCTCGACAACGTCGGCGACAGGAGCTCCTTTGCTGTGATGAAGGTTGGTGGGTTCTCCTTTCCGATTGAGATGATGGTCGCTGTTCCTCCGCCACCGTCTCCACCGGAGGCTACGGGGCCGTGGGCAGACGAAGAGGCATGGGACGCCTCGGGCGTAGTGACGGCGGTTGATTTTCCCAAGCGACCCTTGATCGAAGAGACGCGACGTAATATTGGCACACGGCTAGGGACGCAAACAGACGGATACGGATACGGATATAGGTATTACCATATTTTTTATCCATTTCAAAATATGGATACTGATACGGAAACAGATATCATACGGATATCGAAAATTGAATACCGTATCCTTAAATATGGATACGGATTCGGAATCAGATAATCGTGATTCGGATACGGATATTTAAGAAACAGATACGGATTATCCTATAAATATTAAGTGTCTCCTCATACTTTTAATTAGAAATGATGTCTTTACAAACTTGTAATTGATGGATGACTAATCTTAAATTCAATAAACTTACAATGTTACATAATAAATAAGAAAATAAATTAAAATATTGAATGAAATAAATTGAAGAGCATATAATAAAATTGTATGATGGTGTACCTCTGTTTTCCTTCATTTGAAATGTTTCCACAATATATGTAATACATGTAACATTGTAACCAACTAATAAGATAAAGGTGATATGGTATATTTCGTGAAAAATAATGATAAATTATAAAAGTTACTTAATTTGACATTTCATTATGAGGTACAGTTTTGTGTCAGAGCTACATTGAGGCATGCAAAACTTTTGTGAAGCTGAAATATTACTTAAAATACGGATAATACGGATATCCGTATCCGTATCCGCGAAAAATACATACATCTGTATCCGTATTCGTATCCGGAAAAAAATATATAATGGTATCCGTATCCGAATCTGTATCCGCAAAAAAATTAAAATTGGTATCCGTATCCGTATCCGTATCCGCTAAAATCCGAAAACGAGTATCCGTATCCGCTTAAAAGCGGATACGGTAGCGGACGGATACGGATATATCCGCATCCGGTTGCATCCCTACACGCGGCGGTTCATGAACTCCCCAAAAAGATTGCTCCTGCCTCCAACTTCTTTCTTTTTGCATGGTGACGTAGAGATCCCCTCGGTGGACCCGCCCTTTCAGTCGGTTTTTGAGGCGCTAAACAAAACCCAGTCTAGGGCGTCTTCCATTTCCAGATCGGGCGAGGAGCTTGATCCGAGTTCGACCGCTTATGTGGATAACTGGATCTTCCCGGATTCGAGTCGCGGAACGGCTGTTCAGGTGTCCGCTTCTATGATACAAACTCGAACCTTTTCGGGGCAGATGCCTCAGTATGTCCATTCGGGTGATTTCCCTTTTGCTTGGGCGGGGGTGCCCCCTGTTGCCACTGCTTCGACTCTCCCTCACTCATTTTCGGAGGAAAGGCCTCGACAAAGGTCCATTGTCATCGCAGCGGCTACGCCGACTGAGCTTGCTATGGAGGAGACTCCCCTCGATGAGGGACTCTCCGACAGGGTCCAAGAGGGAGAGACTAGCGTCGGAAGGAGCGCAAAGCGTTATAAAAGAAGGAATAGAGCTAGGTCGGCCAGGCCCCCAATACAGATGTGTTCTTCGTTCAAATTACTGGTGGCGGAGGCCGCCAACGTGGTACAAACTAAGGGGAGCGACGAAGGTCCTAAATGAAGATTTTGTCCTGGAACGTGCGAGGGTTGGGAGATCCAGACAAAAGGAAAATGGTGGGGGCGAGGTTCATTGAGTGGGGATGCGACATCATCCTTCTCCAGGAAACGAAGCTTCTTTCCTTGTCGGAGCGAGATTGGAAGGGATTCAGGGCTGGTGATGTGGATCAATTCAGGTCCTTGGAGGGCACGGGGTCTTCCGGTGGGTTGATCGTGGCGTGGCACTCCTCGAGGTGGTCCTTCACATCCATGTCTCTCGGGAGGCACCTCTTGACTGTGGTTCTGGGCAGTACGAGGTCTTCTCTTCAGCTTGCGGTTTCCTGCGCCTATGGTCCGTGTGATGCTGGGTTACGTACGGAGCTTTGGGAGGATTTACAGGAGGTTGCTCAATTCGTCGGAGCTGCCCCCTGGGTGGTGGGGGGATTTTAATGTTACGCTGCTCTCGTCGGATAAGCCCGGTGGTAGGGGAGGTCAAGACCCGGGCTCTACTACTTTCGCGGACACCATTGACTTGCTTGGCCTCGAGGTTCTGGACTTCACGGGCATCGGATATACCTGGAGAAACTCTAGGGCTCGCTCGCGGCTTGACCGCTTCCTCGCCTCGGAGGAGGCTGGTGAGAAGTTTCCTTTGGCTTCTGTGGAGACCAAACCTCGGGTTTTCTCTGACCACAACCCTATTGTGTGGTGTTCGGGGGACTCCCCTGTACAACGGGGACTTTTCAGATACGAAAAATGTTGGCTATTGGAGTCCACCTTCTGGGCGGTCGTGACTTCGCATTGGACGAAGACGGTGGTATCTGGTTCCGCTGCGCAGAGATTCCATGAAAAACTTTGCTCTTTGAGAGTGCGGTTGGCGGCTTTTAAGAGGGACTCGAGAGCGTCCAGGGCGGCGGCTAGATCGGAAGCGGAAGAGATCATTCACAAGCTTGACGCGCTGGAGGACAACAGGTTGCTCTCGGCGGAGGAGAACGCGGCTCGTACGGAGGCCCATAGGAAGCTTCTTCTCGAGGAGAAGAAGCGCATTGCGGAGTGGAGACAAAGATCAAGGATGAGATGGGTACGGGAAGGGGACGCCAATACATCTTTCTTCCACCGCTGTGCTAATGGGAGGCATAGATCTAATGCCCTACGCTCAATTACTATCGAAGGGAGTTGCGTGGAAGGAAATAGAGAGATGGGCCTTGCCATTTCGAAATACTTTCTAGGATGGAGGTGGCTGGGTCGGGGGACCAGGTCGGCGGCAAGGGATTCTTGGGAGAACCTGACCCGGGATGTCAGTTTGGAGGAGCTGAGGGACGCGGTGTGGGACCTGAACGATGACACGTCGCCTGGTCCAGATGGGTTCCCGATCTCCTTCTACAAGGATTTTTGGGACGTCATTGGGTTGGAGGTGCTTGAGGTGGTGAAGGAGTTTTGTTGGGGTAACTCGGGCTTCGATAGAATCAACCGCGCGCACCTGGTCCTTCTTCCGAAGTCGTCGGCGGCCGCTTCGATCGGAGACTTTCGCCCTATTGCTGTCTTGAATGCTCTCTATCTGATCACGGCGAAGGTTCTGGCGCGTCGGCTAAGTGTTATCCTTAGGAGCCTTATTTCTCCGGCTCAGTCGGCATTCGTCCCCGGTCGCTAGATTTCGGATTGCGTCTTGCTCACCTCTGAAATTATTACGGATTGGCGGAGGGGGGTACGAGCGGTATGCTCTGGAAGGTGGACTTCTCGAAAGCTTATGATACGCTGGACTGGAGATTTCTGTGGAGCGTGCTGAGGAGGAAGGGCTTCCCCGACTTATGGATTACTTGGATGCGACGCTGCATCACTACGGTGTCCTTTTCGATCCTGGTCAACGGGCGACTGGCGGGGGTTGGATTCTACCACGCAGGGGGGTGCGTCAAGGGTGCCCTCTTGCGCCAATGTTATTCATTCTCGCGGCTGATGTGCTCTCTGACATGGCGGATGGTGTACTTACCCGTGGCTTGACTAGAGGCTTCTCGAAGGATGGGCTGGAGGTTCCGATCACCCAGTACGCTGATGATACTCTGTTCTTCATCGAAGGGGGCCTCGAGGAGGCTAGCGGCATGGCAATGACTTTAGAGATATTTTCTGAGTTGTCGGGCTTGACTAAGAATAACATGAAATCGGTTTTCGTTCCTTTTGGGCAGGCGGAGCGGGTGTCTGAGAATCTGGAGTCGGTACTGGGATCGGGGAGATCCTCGCTCCCTCTTGAGTACCTGGGCACGCCTTTGTCTCTTGGGCGGACTCGGATCCGCGATTGGTTGAGGGTGGTGGAGAAGGTTGAGGCCAGATTAGCGGGGTGGAATGCTGCGTCCTCTCGAAGGGTGACAGATTGATGTTTTTGAAGTCCGTCCTCTCCTCCATACCCATTTTTCTTCTCTCCAACCGTAAGATGCCAAAGGGGTTGCGGGCGCGGCTGGAAAAACGTATGCGCTCATTCTTGTGCGGCAATGGTGCGGGCGGGACTAGGGGGATTCATCTGGTGGGCTGGAAGGAGATCTTGTACCGGAAGGTCGACGGGGGCCTGGGGGTAAAATCTCTTGAACTAATGAACGAGGCCCTTTTGCTGAAGTGGGCTAGCAGGATTTGGGGTCCGGGGAATGACCTTGCCTGCGCTGTGATACGAAAGATTTACGACGTCAGAGGCGCTCCTCCTTTGCTGTCCTCAGGTCCCAACACCCCGACCCCTTTTTGGCGCAGCGTAGTGAAGGCCTTTGTGAGCAACATCGCTCTCTTTAGACCTGTTCTTGGGCGGGGAGACTCCTTCTCTTTTTGTACTGATGATTGGTCGGGGGGTGGGGCGTTATGCTCTCGGTTTCCCCGGTTGTTTGCGATTGCAGGGGACAAGTCTTGCTTGGTTGCGGATTGCTGGGACGATGGGCTCTGGTGCCCTACCTTTGCTGCCTTCCTTTCTGACCAGAGGTTCGATGATTTCTTGACGTTGTTGGAGTCCTTACGGGAGGTGGGGCCGCCTGGTGGGAGCAAGGATCACTGGAGCTGGAAAGAGGGCTCCTTCTCGGTCAGGGGGGCCTATGGCGCCATTTCTAGACCTCCTCCGGCTGGCTCAGACGTGCTTTTTAGAGATTGTTCTCTTATCTGGGCGTTAAGGCTCCCGGAGCGAATTGGCTTTTTCCTTTGGCTGCTCAGGAGGAAGAGGCTGATGACGAGGGATAGGTGCGTGAGACTTCTTGGGGTTCATTCTGACAGGTGCTTAATCTGTAATGCGGCGATCGAATCGGTGGAGCATCTTTTTTTCTCATGCCCCTTGGTATCGCAGTTGTGGCAGGAGATGGGCCCTGTTTGGTGTAGCAGCATTGACTTCCAATCTTTTTGGGAATCGGCCCATGCAAATTCACACAGGCCTCGGAGGGAGCGGCTATACCCCATGGCCATCCTCTGGGCGGTTTGGAGGGGAAGAAATGACCTTCTGTTTTCGGGTCAGCGTTTTTACAAGGAAAATGTATGTGTGTGTTGGCTAATCACTTGATGGAAGAGTGGACTTTGTAATGGGTAGGGCGCTGTGGTGTTGGTTCGTTAACCTTTGTTTCTTTTTTGCCTTAATTAATAAAACTTGGGGCGAACACCACTGAGTGTTTCCCCCTACCTTTTAGACTTCAAAAAAAACAAATTTAGGATTTACTTAAAATGCACGATTGCCAGTAAATGAAGTTCCTGAAATTAAACCTGGTTAAAATATAAAATAGGTGAGATTAGATCTTTTTCTAACCATATATTTTTCAATTTCTAAACATGATTTAGGAAAATGTAAGCCAGAGGTTCCAAAAAATATGTGTACTAATTCCTACGCTGATGTTATCCGCATACCATTAGTCGTCACTTCGGTGATGCAGAAGTTCGGTGGTTGCTCGCATTTGGGGCTCTTGGTGGGGGTTTTCAAGCATGGTAAGCCATATCACGATATATCAGTATCGACAGGTGATCGATATATCGCCGATATGGTCGATATTTGCCCTTCCAAGGCCATTTCCTTCACAAAATCGGGCCGATTTGGGCGATATGGCATCGATATATCGTCGATATATCTTATCGACAAGTAGCCGATACCGATATCAATACCGATATTACCTTGTCTTCAAGTTCGGCAGGCCAAGCATTACTATTGTGACGATGATGGTAAATGACCTGCTAGGGGAAGGCTTTCAGGGTGATTTGGCGGTGATGCAAGGGGGAGATCTTGCGTTCAAGGTTTGACTGTTATTGACTGTGAGAAACTGCTGGCATGGCGGGCTTCCTGCTCCTCCAATTTGTTGCATCAGAGGGAGTTGAGAATCCCTAATGGAGGTCGACAGGAGGGGTGAACGCTTTGAGGTGCGTATCACGGGGTGCTGCTACTGTCTAGAGGGCTTGACTCCCTTCGCCGGTTGTCGTTTGACTTTGGGACACGAAGGGGATCTTCTTTGATGACTGCACCTCCTTGTCCGAAGGCTTCATGATGGGTATTGTTGGGTCATGATGTGTTTTGGATTTCCTTTGAGGTGTTGAACCCCCCTCCACCATCAGAACCTTCCTTGGAAGTACTAGGCAAGGGGATCATGCTTTCAAGCTTGGTTGTTGGGGAGGAGTGACCTCTCCCTCACTTTGATAAGGCTACCGTAGAGGAGATGAAGTTGTGGGAGGAGGCATCGGTGATCTTTCATCCGAACTACATGGAGGTCTTGCTGAAGGGAGCCAAGTCTTCAATCCCAACTTTGGAGACCTTTGCGTCGAGTCTTCCATCTCCACGTTTCTCTGATGCCATCCAAATTCTTGATGTGGCCTCTGTTGTCCTTCAGAGTGATTGCTTGGTGACCTTTTCATGCCGATGGACCGAGGGGGCTGGATATATGGTCCCATCTTCAATGTCGATGGCCCTCAAATTTGGGCCCTTGGAGCAGGTTAGCTTTGGAAGGTAAGATTGCAACCACTTGTCATAGATAGAGCTGTTGTGATCGGGCAGATATTTGGTTTTTCCAAGTTCGATGACTTCTAGAGGGCACCCTCCCAAGAGAGTTGGCATTGTTCAACCGAGGCCACCTTTGCTTCTGGAGGAAGGGGTTGGCATGAGTCAGTATATTCGTAAGAGGCTCGAGACCATGTCTGAGACCTGATACATGGAGCATGAGCCTGTACCGAGTACGAGACCTGGCAATTTAGTGCTCATTGATGACATTGCTAGGGGTCTGTTTGGTAACTGGGTTAGGTTGGAGTAATCTCCTGTGAATAGTAACTGCTTAGATGGCTATGAGGGTTGGAGTGGGTTGGAATGATAAAATGTAATGTGATGTGACATTGATTATGCATCATATTAATCTTTTTTTAATGATTATAATATATTTTTATGTTATTTTTTTGAACGTGGTTAAAATATATTACAAGAAAGAAATTATGCGATTCATACAAGTAATTCCAACCCAGGAATGCAACGGTAGAGGAGGGGGTATTCCATGTTACCCCGAGGTAACCTAGCAACCAAACGAGCCATAGAGATGTAGGGGCGGTTCGCAAGGGGGGAAGAATGGTTCCCCAATGAAGGTTATCTCATGGAATGTTAAGGGTCTAGGTGACCCAGAGAAGTACGATGCAATTAAGAGGCTTTTGTCTGAGTAGTATGGGGACATCCTACTTTTACAGGAGACGAAGATTGAGAACTGGACAAGGCTGCTTTGGGAGTCTGTAGGGGGGACCTTCCTTACGGAGTTTAGGGCCCTTCCGTCAGTGCAAGAGGGTTGCTGGTGGCTTGGAATGGGGATCTGGTGGAGTGGGAATCAGAGATTCAGGGGACCTACCTGACCTCTGTCTCGCTCAAGAACAAGAGATCTAGATACACCATAGTTTTCTCGCGCGTTTATGGTCTGATTGACTACATCCATCCAGAAGTTGGCGGTCAGACTGATGTACACTACTGATGCTTGGCTTGTAGGGGGTGAATTCAGTGTCACTCTCCTCTCCTCTAATCGTCCTCATCTTTATGGGGGATTGGACATGGGCTCATATGAGTTTGCTGAGGCTGTGGGCGACCTCCAGCTAGAGGTGATGGATGCATTGAACTGTCGTTTCATGTGGTGTAGCTCCTGCACATGTTCCAGAATTGATTGATTTCTTAGCTCGGTGGAGTTGCAATCCAATTTCTCCTTGGTCACGACATTGTTGAGGTTAAGGTCGGATCACGCACCGATCGTATGGTCTTCCGGGGACACCTCGCTCCATAGATCTTTCTTCAGATTCTGGAAGTCCTATCTGCTTGAGGAGGGGTTCAAAGAGATGGCTCAAGATCGTTGTCTTCTGATGAGGTGGAAAGCTCTGCCACTGTGCAGTTTTTCCGCAAGTTGGAGATGATTCGTAAGAGATTCTGTGGTTACAAGAAGGTGAGGAAGAGTCGCAAAGAACAACGTACTACGGCATAGAATGTGGTTTTTGATCTGGATCGTGTTAAGGATACCCGTGAGCTATCCCTTTTGGAGTTGGTGGAGAGGGAAGCCAACTAATAGGTCCTGGTGGAGGAGGACATAAAGGAAGAGGTGGAGTGGAGGCGGTGATCTAAGTAGTGGTAGATCAAAGAGGGTGATGCCAACACGAGGTTCTTCCATGCTATGGCCAACAGGAGGCGTCGTCGCAACTTCATTCATGCGATCTCTATTGGCGGGGGCGGGATGTGGACTGAGAGAGGCTGTGAGGTAGGTAGTGCAATTGTTGACTACTTCCATCGCTTGTCATGTCGGTCCACCATCAGAGAGTAACATTGGCTCGGGCAAGGGGCGCCATCCCTTTCCCCTACGCAGCAGGCGGACCTCACTAGAGATTTCCGGGTGGATGAGCTTAGGACGACGGAATGAGAGCTTAATGTCGAGGGGCACCAGGTCCCGATGGCTTTCGGTGTATTTCTTTAAGGAGTTTTGGGAGATGTTTCGGTCAGTCCTGTTTGAGGTATTTGGTGAGTTTGCGGAGGCAAACCACGAATTTGATAGGATTAATAAGGCCTTGCTTTTTCTCCTCCCGAAGAAGACATGAGTGAACAAAATTGATGATTTTCGCCCTATTGTGGTCTCCAATGTGGTGTACCTGATTGTGGCGAAGGTTCTGGTGAATCGTCTGAGCCTTGTCTTGGGGGACTTAATTGCACTAATATAGATGACATTCATCCTTGATCGCTTGATGACATATAGTGTGGTCATGGCTTCCGAGATGGTTGGGGGTTAGAAGAACAGAGGAGTGAAGGGTGTCTTGTGGAAGTTGGACTCTCTAATGCTTACGATTGTATGGATTGATCTTTCTTTTGATATGCTTTGGCAAAACGGAGCTTCCTTGAGATTTGGATTACATGGATGAAGAGATGCGTGACAACATCCTCGTTCTCTGTTCTGATTAATAGCCGACCTGAGGGAGGGTTTTTTCCAACCCAGAGAGGTGTTCAGCAAGGCTGCCCCTAGCCTCTCTGCTTTTTGTGATTATTCCTGACATCTTCGCTATTATGGCCATCGAGGTGATTCTTTAGGGAGGATGAACGGTTACTTCAGAGGAGAGTTCTCTTTTTCCTTTCACCAATATGCCGACGATACCATTTTTTTCGTTGAGGGTAGATGTGAGTAGGTTAGGGTGTTGAGCAGTGTATTGGACATCTTTGGGGAGCTTTCCGGACCGACAATGAATAGAGACAAGTCAACCTTCGTGCCCTTTGCTTTCTCTGAAGCCGAGATTGAGGAGTGCCCTGGGATCATTGATTCTCCGCAGAGTGCCCTCCCCATTAGCTACCTTGGGTTGCCACTAACGTCCGGGGCATTTCAGGCAATCGGATTGGATGCCAGTCATTGATTTCCTTGATGCGGAAATTGGCAGGATGGAAGGTCTTCTGCCTCTCTCGGTGGGTGAGGGGGCTTGTGCTTTCAAAGGTTGTGTTGGTGGTAGCATTGATCATTTTCATCTCCTTGAGGGTCCTTATGTTGGGGATTTGCAACCTTTTGGAGGCGTGTATGCACCGATTATTTTGGAGTCTGTCTAATGGGTAGACGATAGGTATTCACGTGGTGAACATGGAGTTGGTAATTTCATCGAAGGAGAAGGGGGACTGGGGTCCTCAAGCTGGAAGAGATGAATAAGGTCCTTCTAATGAAGTGGGTGGCGAGATAGTTGGGCAAGGGTGAGGACCTCACTTGTAGACTTCTTCAGGACATTTATGCTACTCGAGCACAATTGATTGTGGAGCTACCCGCTCAGCGTGGGTCATCCGCATTCTGGAAAGGGACCTGCTTGGTGTTACAAGGTATTTCGGATCATATGCACCCGGTGGTTGGCAACATGTAGTCCTTTTTCTGGAAGGACAACTGGACGAGACATGGGCAGCTGCAGACATGTTACCTCTTCTTTTTGTGATTGCGGAGGACGTGGAGTTGAGTTAGGGAGTCCTGGGTGGATGGTCAGTGTCTGCTGTGCTTCTCTTTGCTATCCGACCAATGCTTTAGGGAGTTTATAAATTTGGCAGAGGAGATTGCGGGGGTCCAGGGACTGAGCGAAGGGCGAGATCACTATGGAATGATGGCTATTTCTCTGTCAAAAAGGCCTACATGGCTTTCACGACTTAGAATGGCTCGTCTCTGGACAATACCGAGAGGCAATGTAGTCTGAGCCTGGTCAGATACGACGATCAGAAGATCGATCTTCTGCCTGGGGGATGACACCTTTTGTTGTATGGAACCGCGGTGGATGATTCAGATCATCTATTCTATTCTTGCACCTATGTCCATCAGATTTGGCAGGATATGGGTTTATAGTGGGTGTATCTCAATTTGCACGATAGTTTGTGGGTCGCTTTGACTGCCAATCAATTTAGACCCATGACGAAGCTAATGCGCCTAATCGCCACAGTCTGGGCGATTTGGCTGCCGCGCAATGGTGTGGTCTTCATAGGGACATATTTTATGTGGATAATGTAATTCATCTAGCAAGGTCTTTTCTCAAGACATGGATTTTGTAGTTTTTTTCCTACTAATATTCTAATATAAAATGGGGCAGGACCTCCGGAGTGTTTCCACCCTTTTTGATTAAGAAAATGTGTACTTACACACACAAAAGTTGTTTAGTCTCCACCTGGTCATCTTTAAGTAAACGCTGTTACAGATTTACGACCTTACATGCACTTAGATGGGAACTCGTTTGATGCTGTCATTATTCATTGTTGACATCGTCGAGTGAACTCCCCGTGGAGCCCTTCCTTCATATCAATTCATTGAATTGAACTTGCATTATTTGATGATTTTTATCCTGCCTTCATGATCCTATTTAATTATTTTTTCTTGTTTTTATTTGAAGGAACTTTATCGCACCCAGTTATTGTCATCCTACAAAGCGATGGTGAGTGTTTGTTATGTCTCTGGTAGTAATGGTCATCTTTGAAACTGGTGCTTAAATGTTATTGAATGCTTGTTTTTGCTTTTATAATAGAGAGAATTGTTGTCTTTGCATATATGGTGGCCTTCTTTACAGAACTCAAAACAAGTATGCATCATTAAGAATGAAATGATCGAAATTCAACAAATTTCACTGACAGATCTATTTTGATATTAGGTTGAATGGTCTAAACGATCAACAGTTTAGTTGAATGGAGTGGCGGTCTCAGGAAAGGGCAAAGTTGAATGAAGGACACAAAGAAGACTATTGTAGCTCTTATGTAGATCACACTCCATTTCGAATTTTTCTGCAGGGCAACCGACACGACCTACTTCAGGGGAGTTAGAAGGTGTAGAAAGATAACTTAGTATAGTAAGCAGGTCAAATGTGGGCCTGAACACGACCTCCTCGCTTAGTGCTTATTAGGGAGTGCAGGGGATCGGTTGTCCAAGAACAGTGGGATCAAGAGCCATGGGGAGTAGACCACCCCGCTCTTCTTTTGCGCAACGAAGTTACACTAGTTTTTTTCCCACGTGTACTACCCGGCTGGCTCTTGTTTTACGTCCAGCGTGACTCAATAAGAGGAGTGAATCTACTTCTTTTTCAATGGATAGATCCCATCATTATCCTATTTCGTTTGAATTCCCTTGAAAATGGGATGAGGTTGTTCCAATGCGGTTAATGCGAAATGGGATAAAAGGGCCGTGGACTTGTAAATTGACCCAAACAAGATGCGATAAAAAGATGACTATCTGTTGGAGGCGAGGAGACTGCTTTATATTGTAATAAAACAATTTAAATATATTTTCATAGTTCATATGTAGTGTTAAAAATGTAGTTGAATTTTGTTGGAGTATTTGGTTGTGCACCATATGAGTTGTAGGAGGGTAAATGGATCTCTCCAGGATCCATTTATCCCATCCATATGTTTAGTCCCACATCTACCAGTGGTGGGACTTGGAGGCTCTGTGGAGGCTATATAAGGAGCCCCAGACATCCTGTATCCACTGAGAAAAAAAGAATGCAATATCCGCCCCTTTGAGGGCTTCTCCTGTGGTTTCATCCCACTCCTTAGGGAGTAGGGTTCCACGTAAATTTTTTGTGTTCCTCCAAGTTTATTCTTTCTTATTTATGCTCTGTTTATCATTCTGCTTCCGCATTCTCTATTTTCTAACATGGTATCAGAGCGGGTTGATTCTCGAGTATTTCATGTTTTTTTATTTGTTCGAGATTCGATTATTTGATTATGTTCCAAAGATCTGTTCGTGTTCAAGATCACGATGCAGTTTAGGGTTTTCCGATGCCCAAACTTCTGTACGTTCAACAGCCTTCTCCAGGCCAAGTCCTAGCCGCACCTTGCGGCATACCAGACCTCCATCGGGAAGTTCATATGGATCCATGCAGCCCCTCCACTCCCAGTGGTGGCAGATCTTCCTCCAAGTGCGCAGGAGGCGCACTCCAGGCAGCACGCACCGCCAGATCCTTGCGTTAAAGCATCTAGGCACGGCGACGCCCCCGTGCTCCCTCCAACGAGCCTATCACGCCAGCCTCGCAAGCCCTACTCCAGATGCGTCTCGCAATCCATGCACAGATGCACCTCTCCAGATGGAACCATCCCTCGCGATACTCCTGGCGACACCTCTCGCACGATCCCATGCGCGTGTGGCTCCAACCCTCCAAGCGATGATGCCGCTCCATGCGAGGCAGCGTGTCGGCGGCGATCTGCAGCCCTCATCTCCAGGCGAAACCCAGGCGATGCACTTTCGAGTCATTCCAAGCGACCTCCTCTTTGGCGGCGCGCAGCCCTAGCGGGCAACCACCCTCCTCGCGGTGTGTTCAACGTACGGTACCCTCGTGCGAAGTCTGGTTGCCTCAAGGCGGAGACGCACAACCCATGTCTCCTCCTTGTGGGCACAGGAGGCATGCACTCCGTCTCCAATAGGTCTCCCCATCGTGGCGATGCGTATGAAGCGGAACCCTAAAGGGGGCGACATCGTTAAATGGGGTTTCCCATCGTGTGGGAACCCTAAAAAGGGTCGATGTTTAAATAATTTTTTTTAATAGGCCGCCATCATTGTAGGCCCAAGTGAGGCGTACACCAAGAAAAAAATGAATGAAAGGAGTGGGGGCTGTATTAAAAAAAGGAAGATGGCCCAAGAGAAAAAGGGGAAAGGCCATGGTTAAAAAAAGGTGGCCTGTTAAAAAAATGGATTATGTTTCGAAAAAAGGCGCGTACAATAAAAAGTCGTACACAATTGGAAAAGGCCGTACAAAAAGAGAGAGAGAGAGACGACTTTAAAAAATGTTTAAAAAAAGATTTGAAAAGCCGAGAAAAAAAACATGATCGGCTTATTCGTTTCTTGTTTTCCCCATTATTATTGTCTTCTCCCAACATAGTCGATGTCATGTATTCCAACTAGTATGGGAGAAAGGGGGAGTATATGTAAAGTCACATGTCTATTCTCCAGATGACAGATTCCAGACCAGCCAGATTTTCTAGACTCTACAGTTTTGTTGTTTAGACTCGATGATTGGTTCTGAGTCATCAGTTTTAGACTCGCACTTGTATGCGGTCTTCTTTCAGATATGCAGATGTTTGCCATCTTTTGTAGTGGTCTCCATCTTTTCATGCTTTGTCGGTCAAAGTTTTCATGTGAGCCATAGGGACTCCAGATTAGAGGACCATTCCCTATGTCATGTGGGCAAGGGTTTTCATGTAGTTTCATAGGGGCTCCAAAGTAGAGTACCATTCTCTGTGCCAGATGGGAGACACCTAGTTCTCCGACGAGGAGACTTCTTTCAGATTCCATTTTCCAGCGACTGCGGACTCCGACGAGGATTGCACTTCCATGACCTTTTTAGTTCGACCTTTTTTAGAGATGGGGCAGTTCTCCACATGTTGTGGCGGGCCTGAGTACTCCGACGAGGAGCCTCATTTTTCAGTTGCAGTGACTCTGACAGACGCAGTACAGAGCACATGCTCTCCGACGAGGAGATTCAGGTGACCCACACTCCAGCCCGTTCGTCCTCCTCACCTGCACGGCATGAGAAGCAACGTCCTCGACAACAGCCGACAATTGTGCGCGTTGAATTGATATTGTCCGTAGTGTCTTGTAGCGTGAGTTGAGTTTCTTTCGGTTTGTCCAAGCTAAGCATTGCATGCTCCAGCTGGAGGGGGAGTGTTGGAGTATTTGGTTGTGCACCATATGAGTTGTAGGAGTGTAAATAGATCTCTCTGGGATCCATTTACCCCATCCATATGTTTAGTCCCACATGTACCAGTGGTGGGACTTGGAGGCTCTTTGGAGGCTATATAAGGAGCCCCTGACCTCCTGTATCCATTGAGAAAAAGGAATGCAATATCCGCCCTTTGAGGGCTTCTCCCGTGGTTTCATCCCGCTCCTTAGAGAGTAGGGTTCCACGTAAAATCTTTGTGTTCTTCCAAGTTTAGTCTTTCTTATTTATGCTCTGATTTATCATTCCGCTTCCGCATTCTCTATTTTATATCAAATATATATAAAAAATAAATATAAATGTGCTCGTAAGAGAAAAGTTAATGAAAGTTATATTATTTCTTCTCTCATAATTATCTCCAAAAAGCTCATAATAGCAAAATATCATATTTGTTATAATAATAATGTTGTAGGTAAAAATGAGGTGTATGCAATATAAGTTGTTATATTAAGTATAATTATGTAATGAACAGAGTAATATAGAAATTAAAATACACATTCACTTGTTATTTGCGATCGTATATGCACACATATGTTGATAGCATCATACACGTATACAAGTGATATTAAGGTAAGTGTTATGCCTATAATAATTTATAATACTTACTGAAGACACGAGTTCGACGTCAGGTGCAGATCCATAGTCCACCATTGGGGATTTGTGTAGGGAAATATGAAGATCATTAAATACACGAAGAACATGATATTTTATGAGATTTCCCCATAAAGGGTGGGACTAATCCGTGACAGGCTTTGAAATATGATTTCTTATCCTTAAATTACAATATAAATCTTGGGTTGGGTTACATAGTCATCATCTTCCCTAGGGGGAATAGATGATGTGGCTATCTATTTTACATTGAGAGGGTGAAAGGAGAGAAGCTAATCTCTCATGTTTTTTTCCTCTCACTAGTGGGTTTATCTTGTGGGGGAGGTCTCTAAGGGAGCTTGCCTATTTTTATCCTTGTTAAGAGTCGATGATGTGACCCCCTCACGCGGATTTTTTTGGCAACATGCCTTGTCTTTTTTGGTCGAATATCTCTTATCTATGATATCATGTTTGTCAGTTGTGGCCCACTAATTTGGGAAGATTCATTTTTTATCTATCGGGTGTCCTCGGTTACCCGTATGATAGGTTTTTTCGTCTTTCTTCTATGCATGCTTGGTTCTTGACCCTTGCCTAAACCAAAGGTTTGGGTGGTTTTGGTTTCTGCTCGTTGTTTGGAATTGAAGTGTGGTTTTGTTAGTTGACCCCTACCTATTTGGGATTGCTGCTAAGCTCTTTGCTCAGCCTCTGCATATGTGCATTACTTGTCTTTTTGCTTGGAGGTATGAGAGTCCCAGAGGTTAGAAGCCGGAGGACAGAGGGAGATGGAGTGAGTGAGAGAGAGGCAGATGACCAAAAGAGGCTAAAGTCAAGGTGGGACTATGTCTGGTTAGTAGGAAAAGAGCTCGCTTTAAGTTTGAAGCAGAACAACATGATTTCCTCTCTCTCTCCTGATAACTAGCCTAGGGTAGGGAAAGGTGGAAGGTTTGGTGAAGGGACCAGTACATTAAGCAGTGCTTGGACATAAGCTTAACTTGCATATCTTGTCCCTAACTCATTGCTCGACGTGGTTTATGTGAGGCATATGCTTGGTGATTTTCTTCATTATCATTTGCCTCCAATCTTTTTGTTGTTCATTGTCGATTTTCAGGGTTTTTTTTGGTTTTGTTAGCATCAATCCACTGGTCATCTGCCCCCAATCTGCCAGGGGATTTGTGACATCAAGCAAGGGTTTTTTGTGTAGGACGGAGGGGGTTTATGATATACCTTCCTACTTATTATGCTATACTTTTAACTTGGCGGTCCATGAGGGGGCTGATTTCTACTAGTAGGCGCTTTATTGTGTGAGCGATTGGGTGGTTATTGTTAACCTTTCATGTGTTGTCTGATGATGATGTCATTGTCGCTTAGTGGTTCTTACTTGAGCATGTGCTCATACGATTTACTTTGGCGGGTTTTCCTCCCTTGCTCAGTTACCTGCAACTTGACTTGTTAATAGGTGGTTTGGATATTTGGAGCGACATATCTACCTTGCTCTTGTTGCTAGAGGTGAGGGATGCGAAAGTTGGTCAAGTAAACTTATTGCTATTGCGGTATCTGCCATCTTTACTTGCTCTGATGACTATGTGAGGCGGTGGCATATTTTTTCATAACCTTGCTTTATCGAGGCATGCTTGTTGTAATGTGTTGGTGTTGAGATGATTGTATCTCACCGTATCATTTTTATTATTTTATGTTTTCCTTGGGTATCACTTATGTAATTAACCCGCCGCTCCTGTAGCAACCTTCTCCCACTGCCGCTGCCGCCACCGGAGGCCCCCGTCCGCCAGCGGCCCCCACGCCCTCCTACGGCCTCTCCTTTTGTGCCGCACTGAGGTCTGATCTGGTGCGAGGAACATGGATATAATCCGATTTATCTCTTGTTGTGAGGCCCTAGATCTCCAACGAAGATCTAGGGATGAGTGTATAAGTCTACCGATACAACTCATCCCTCCTATGGTGTTGTAGACAAATCTATTCTTGATTTGTTCTCTGCTTGTTCCGCGTCTCGGCTTATTGAAGAATGTCAGAGGATAAGGGTGATGTGTTCTCCTCTTCCGGTGCCTTCAAGGGCCTGCCACCTATCGTGAAGATGGACGGGACCAACTACGAGTTATGGTCCATGCAGTTTCGTACCCTAATGCAGTGCCACAATAATGAGCACATTCTGACTGACTCAGAGCCGACGGACAAGAGTGGTGCCAATGTATCATGGAAGCAAGATGATGCCTATGCTCGTATCTGGCTCTTTGGGACACTTAGCACAGAGATCGCTAATGATATCGTCAATCATCCAACTGCAAATGCCATGTGGGATATACTGACTGCAACTTACGGACACGCGAAGAATGAAAGTAAGATTCTCCAACCGCAGTTCGACATTTTCTCGATCAAGCAGAATGGTTAACCTCTCCACGCTCATTTTTCTCATCTGAGAGGCATGTTTGAAAGACTTCACAGCTTCATGCCTATTACTACAAGTGTGGAACAACAACATGCGTATTGGAATGCTATGATGACTGGAGTTTTCCTGTCATCCCTTGACTCAGAGTTCGATGCCGCTCGTACTCAACTTCTGACTAGCGAGAGCATACCACCGATGGAGGTCTACAAGCGGCTGAGCAGGATTACTACCACACCTACACCTACACCACAATCGACGTCTTCGGCTATGGCTACTTCTCGTGGACGAGGAAGCTCGTCATAGTTTCTTGGTCCTTGACCTCTTGGGAGAGGTGGAGGTCATCAGCGTGGTCCATGTTCCTATTGTCATCGTCCTGGTCACTCGGAGGAGACATGCTTTTAGAAGCATGGATATCCAGTGTCTGCACGTGTTGCTGAGCAGACTGCCTCTTCACCTGCATACTACAGATGTACGTTTTGATGATCTTGTCTCGAGACTTCGAGAGATGGTGACTACCCCTGTGACTCAGACTGCAGGTCCATCGGATGCCGTGGCCACCAACAGAGCATTGTCCAGTTCCTCAGGTATTTCATATGTGCTTACCAGTAGTAGCAGTTCTGATGTGACCGATTGGATTATGTATTCTGGAGCATCTCGTCATATGTGTGGAGATCGGACGCAGTTTACCTCGTACAGGTCTATTCCTCGTGGGCGATCAGTGATCATAGCCAATGGAGTTCGGCTACCCATTATTGGTCAGGGGGAGATTGTTTTAGCCCCTTCCATACATCTTCAGAATGTTTTACATGCTCCAGATTTTCAAATGAATCTTTTGTCCATTAGTCAAATTACAAAAAGATCTACACTGTCGTGCCATTTTTGACCCCTCTTCTCTTGTGTTTCAGGACATACTAATTGGCAGGATGATTATTTATGGCCGTGAGCAGAGATGATTGTATAAGCTTGTCGCTCCATCATGTGCTGGGGTAGCCTCTAGTCCCTTTGGATCTGTTTCGCCTTTCATGCGACATCTTCACTTTTGCCACCTTCCTCTTCAAAAGATGATACATGTTCTCCCGCAAATATCTACTTGTACTGCTTTGGACTGTGAAGCCTGTCAACTTGGAAAACATCATCGCTCCTCCTTTCCGAGTCGCCCGAGTCGTAATAGTAGTCGGTCTTTCGAGTTACTTCATTTTGACATTTGGGGTCGGGGTCGTGTTCCTAATCATCAGGGGCATAGTTTTTATTTAGTTGCTGTGGATGATTATTCTAGAATTTCTTGGGTATTCTTGTTAAAACGCACGTCTGAAGCATGTGCTATAATTAATACTTTTCTTATTGAAATTAACAACATCTTTTCTGCTAAAGTCCAATCGTACTGATAATGCTTTGGAATTTTCTACTCTACACTTAGCAGAATTTCTAAGGTCTCTGGGTATAGTTCATTAGACTTCACGCAATTATACTATTAGAAAAATAGGAAGTGGAAGCAGAAACATGGAAAAAGATAAAGAAAATAAGAACAACGAGATTTTACTTGGAACCCTACTCCGTGAGAAGCGGGATGAAACCACGGGAGAAGCCCTCAAAGGGGCATATGCTTCATTGCTTTTTCTCTTCTGATACAGGAGGTCTGGGGCTCCTTATATAGCCTCTACAGAGCCTCCAAGTCCCACCATTGGACAATGTGTGACTAAACAACTGGATGGGGTAAATGGATCCTGGAGGTATCCATTTACCCAGTGTTGCAGAAGACGGTATTCGGTATTCAGTCGGAGGGGTCACTGAATAGAGAATAATCGGTATTCGGGCGACTATTTGGAATTATTCGGTTTTGTATTTTTTAATATAAAAAATATTTATAATACATATATCCTTATATTTTTATACATATATGGTCATTAGTTAACATGAATCCAAGATAAAAGTACCAATCAATATAATAGATATATAGAATTTGACATTTGTTATGATACCGTGGTAAAATGTAGCCAATAAAAACTGAAAATTGAAAATAAAAAAATAAAAAAAATCAAAAGTCAAACTCCAGTCGGCCTAATAGTCGGGCCAGTCGGCCGAATAGTCGGGCGACTATTCGGTCGGGCCGACTATTGACCGAATGGAGGTCTATTCAGTCGGGGACCGCCCCGCACCGCATAGTCGGACCGACTATTCGGGATAGTCGGCCGACTATTGCAACACTGCATTTACCCATCTACAACTCAATAGATGCACATAACAAATACTCCAACATATACATCACATCAAAATGGTGTTGCAGAACGTAAACATCGTCACCTCTTAGACATCACGAGGATCTTATTGATTCACAGTCGTACACCTCATTCTTTCTGGGGGGATGTGGTTCTCACTGCCTGTTACTTGGTGAATCGCATGCCATCCACTATTCTTGGAGAGAAGAGTCCCTTCTTGATTGCGTTTCCCGAGAAGGAATTATTCTCGCTTAAACCAAGAGTCTTTGGATCGGTGGCTTTTGTCCATGTCCTCACTCGTAGCCGTGACAAGCTCTCAGCTAGAGTTATCAAATGTATCTTTGTTGGTTATTCTCGTACCCAAAAAGGGTATAGATGTTTTGATCCCGTTGGCAGAAAATACTATGTAATCGCTGATGTTACATTTTTTGAGTCTATTATTTATTTCTCTCCTACAGGTGAAAGGCTGTCTAATACTGGTTCTAGAGAAGATGTTGTGGTACCTCCGCCTCCATCTTCTCCATCTCGTGCTCCATGTGACGTTACTCGGTCTTCACCACCTCCACCTCCACCTCCACCACCACCCCCATCACCACCTCCACCTCCTACCACAGAATCCACCTTCTTACCCCATGTTTATACTCGCAGGTCTTCTTCTTGCCCCTCTGCTCATGCGCCGTCCACATCATCCACCATGCCTCAGGTATGTCATGAACATATTATTTCTACTGATGGCACTGGATATTTGAATAATATACAGGAAGAGTTGATTACAGAGGACAATGAGGCTGATGACCTGGAGATACCAATTGCCCTAAGGAAGCCTCGTCGCCAATGTGCCACATATCCTCTTGCTGCACATGTTTCCTTGGATCATCTTTCAGAGGACTACAAGAGGTTTGTAGTGGGATTATCTGCTGTTACTATCCCACAGACATATCAGGAGGTGCTTCAGGACAGCAGGTGACGACTTGCAATGGAAGAGAAGATGACAGCTCTGCGATCACGCATTACATGGATCATTGTCTCTGCTCCAATGGGTGCTTCCGTTGTGAGCTGCAAATGGATATTCACGGTCAAGCAAAGGGCATATGGCAGTGTGGACCGCTTTAAAGCAAGGCTTGTGGCTCGGGGGTTCACCCAAACCTATGGGGTGGACTATCAGGACACCTCTCTAGTAGCAAGACATTCGACACCACGCATTCTTCTATCTGTTGCCGTTTCACGAGACTGGCCTCTTTACCAGCTTGATGTGAAGAATGCCTTTCTCTATGGGGATCTACAGGAGGAAGTATATATGCAACAACCACTAGGATTTACTACTGAGGGGGAGTCTCATAAGGTGTGCAGACTTCATAAGGCGATTTATGGCCTGAAGCAGAGTCCGAGAGCTTGGTATCAAAAGCTATTGGAGTTGATAGAGCAAAAGGGGTTTGTGCGGTCTACTGCGGACCACTCACTGTTTGTTCAGAGGATACATAGAGGTAATGTGGATATTCTTGTTTATGTGGATGATATTGTCATTACAGGAGATGATGAGAAGGGTATTCTTACTGTCAAGGAGTTCCTTGGTCAGCGGTTTGTGACTAAGGACCTTGGCAATCTTCGTTACTTTCTTGGGTTGGAGTTCGCCAGGAACAAGTGTGGCCTTGTAATGACTCAGAGGAAATTTGTCATGGACCTTCTTTTCGAGACAGGTATGACAGGGCGCAAATCTGCTACTACTCCTATGGATGCAACATGAGATTGTATGATGAGGACACTGAGGAGATTGACAAGAGGAGATACAGAGAGCTTGTTGGGAAGCTCTTATACGCCACCATCACCAGGACAGATATTGCTTTTGCAGTTAGCAAAGTCAGTCAGTTCATGGAGCAACCCAGGAAGGTGCATGCGGATGCCGTCCATATGATTTAGTTCAGGTCTTATATTCAGTAGGGATATATCCCTTGAGGTGACAGGATGTGCGGATGCAGATTATGCTGGTTGTCCCAGGGACAGAAAGTCCACTTCTGGTTTTGCTATTTTTGTAGGCAGCTCACTTGTTTCATGGAAAAGCAAGAAGCAGACAGTGGTGGCCAAATCTAGTGCCGAATCTGAATACAGGGCCAAGGCACAAGGATATGCAGCGATGATGTGGGGTAGATCGGTATTAACCGACCTTACTATTGAGGTTTCTCTTCCTATGAAGCTTTTATGTGATAATCAAGAAGCTTTATTTATTGCCAATAACCCTTCTTTTCATGAGCAGACAATGCATATCGAGGTGGATTGTCATTACACTAGTGACATGATCCAGAAAGGCCTTATATCCACCTCTCATGTTTCCACGGGAGATCAGACGACATGCATCTTCACCAAGGCCCTAGCTAGAGGTCCATTTCAGAGGTGCTGTTCCAAGCTGAGCATGATTGATATTTATGCTCCAGCTTGAGGGGTGTTGAGATGATTGTATCTCACCGTATCATTTTTATATTTTATATTTTATTTGGGTATCACTTATGTAATTAACCCATGGCTCTTCTCCTATATAAGAGAGCCCTGGGATCTCTTTTATCATATGACTTATTTTTATCCCTACAGTTGGGTTGACCGTTAGTCAATCGAGGTTTGTGCATTTTTCGAAAGGAAAGTGGTTAGAAAATACTGTATCTAATGGCACCATTTTTTATATGGGGGCATAATCATAACGTTAGCTTTGAGTTGCTTTAGTGGCATTTATAGCCTCTTTCCATCTGGAGTTTAGACTTTAAAGGTGTTTATCACGTTGGTAGAGGGTTAGTTGCCAATGGGTTCTTGATGATAGCTGGTTATTTAACAATGTTACTAGACTTGGGAAACTTGATGACTATCAATGGTTGCTCAAGAATCGATCAACTTCCAATGGTCTTCCTTTCCTTTAAGCACTCGATCAATTACTAGCAGTTTCTTGGTGATAGCTATTAAATTACCAATGACTGGTATGCTTGAGGAACTATTTGGTTACCAACAGTTGCTCAAATGATTGATCAATTATAGACAATTGTTTGTTGGCTGTAAGTGTCTGGTCGATTATGACTGGGACAGGAATAGACAAAGGTGGACTCATGCTAGGAGGAGAAGGAACATAGACATCATCATTAGATGTGGAAGAAGCCAACCTGTCACCTGCAGGGGAGAAGTACATAACGGACTCAAAAAATGTAACATCAGCATTGACAAAATATTTCCTGTTTACAGGGTCATAACAACGGTAACCCTTCTGAGTCCGAGAGTAACCCACAAAGACACACTTGACAGCTCTAGGTGAGAGTTTGTCAAGTCCAGGAGACAAGTGGTGAACAAAAGCAACAACACCAAGGACACGAGGGGTAAGAGAAAATAATTCCTTCTGGAAAGATAACAGAAAGAGGAATTTTCTCACCAAGTATAGAGGACATCATACAATTGACAAGGTAGCAGGCCGTAAGGACAACATCCCTCCAAAAAGTGATAGGCGCACAACTCTGGATAAGCAGGGTTCGAGTGATATCAAGAAGATGACGATGTTTTCTCTCTGCCACTCCATTCTTTTGAGATGTGTAAGCACAGGTGGTTTGATGAATAATACCTTTGGACGAAAAGAAATGGGAGAGAGCATGAGTGCGGAATTCCAACGCATTATCCATATGAACATATTTGACAGAAGAGGAAAAAATATTCTGCACTTCAATGATAAGATTTCTAATAACATCTCCTGCTTTCGATTTATTCTTTAAAAGAAATACCCATGATACACGAGAGAAGTCATCAACTACTACGAGATAGAACATGTGTCCCTGATGATCAAGAACACGACTCAGATCCCATATATCAATATGAAACAATTCAAAAGGGGAGCTACTACTCCGACACTGACGACTAGGGAAGCTAGCACGATGATGCTTTCCCAACTGACATGCTTCACAACGAAACAACGGACTTGGAGAGATCTGAGGCAAGAGATGACACATCTTTTAAAGCGGGAGGTGACCAAATCGTAGATGCCAGGTGTACGGAGAGACTGATCCGACTGAGTAGGAAGAGATGCCAGCATATGAATTCCGGACCAGACGATAGAGACCATTCTGCTCATAGCCACAACCAATCACCCTGCTCGTTAGTATGTCCTGAAAAATAAGAGAAGATGGGTCAAATATAGCGCGACAGTGCAAATCGTTCGTAATCTGACTAATAGACAGTAGATTCATGGAAAACTTAGGAGCATGTAGAACATTCTGTAAATGCATAGACGGTGACAAGGTGATCTTCTCCTGTCCAACAATGGGGGAATGAGTCCCATCGGCTATGAGTACTGAGCGTCCAGGCAGAATGTCTCTGTATGACTCAAGTCTATTCTGTCACGACAGAGGTGATGGGTTGCGCCGGAGTCCATAATCCAATCTGAGAGATCATGACAGGATGTAAAAGCAGAAGCTCTACCTGAGGTACTGGAAGCGGTAGAAGTACTGGCATATGCTGAAGTAGCAATATCTGAAGATCCACCTGGAGAATCTGTAGACTGTAGATGGTTGAGGTATAATATCACGCAATCGCGCCACAAGCTCCTCAAATCGGTGATATGAAGTGGATGCCGACGGAGATGTAACATGCTCAGCTACACGCGCCGATGCTGGAAACCCATGCTTAGAATAGTATGTATCCTCGGAGTGACCTATGCGATGGCAGAAAGTGCACGGTTGGCGAAAACGACCTCCTCGGCAACGAGGTCCACGTCCAGGAAAGGAAGACTGACCACCTCTCCCTCGCGATACAACCATCGCCGAAGGTGGTGGAGTAGAAGTGCTGGAAGAAACAGAGATGCGGCTAATCCTCCGGTAAACTTCCTCCATAGGAGGAATGGTAGCATCAACAAGTGTCTGAGAGCAGGATGCCTCATACTCAGGATCAAGTGCTGCTAGTAGTATCCCCACCATGGTAGCATTCCAGAAGGTCTTCTGCTGCTCAGGGGTAGCCGTGAGGGGTATAGTGCTATATAGTTTCTCAAACATCCCCCGCAGGGATGTATACTGAGAGTGAAGCGATCGTCCATTCTTCATCGTGAAAATGTCATGCTGGAGCTGTAACATCTTGGTCTCGTTCCGCACCTGTGAATATGTGGTGGCCAGTATATCCCACATCGCCTTAGCGGTGGGCTGATGGAGGGCATCATTGGCAATCTCCATCGACAACGTGCCTGACAGCCAAACCTTAGCATATGAATCATCAACCTCCCATGAGGCATAGATCCCAGTCTTCTATGCCGGCTTTTCCTCGGTAAGTATATGCTTCTTACCGTTCGACTTCATGAGACTCATGAACTGCGTCGTCCAGAGCTCATTGTTCGTCCCATCCATTTTGACTATTGACGCTGGACCTTTGAATGCGCCTATGGAGGGCATATCGACTTTTTTTTCTGGCATGTCGTCGGAGACGAAGAACTAGGGATTGTAGATGAGAAACCAGTGTCTACATAAACTTGAGAGGATTTGAGTGCATATATAGACTTTGTGCACTCAAATCCATGGAGAGATAGCGACCGACGGAAGAAGGAGCGTCGGCGTTGAAGGGAAGGGGATCCGACGGTGGAGGTCCCCTACGTTGGAGGCCGGCGGCAGTGGAGGCCGACGGCACTGGAGGCCGACAACGAGGAGAGGGCCGGCGAGGAGGGGCCCGACGGCGTTGGGGGGAGCCGACGAGGAGGGGGGTCGGCGACGGTGGACGGAGCCGGCGAGGAGGGGCCGACGGTGGCGGCGCTCTATGGGGAGGAGCGACGGCGGCGACACCGAGAGATAGAGGGAGAAAGCGAGCGAAAGACGGCGGTGGTAGGGCTTTAGGGTTAGGGTTTTGGCTCTAATACCATGTTGATGGACATGAGAAATTCGTTTATTCCATAGAACCCTAGGCTCTCTTATATAAAGAAGACCCATTTGTAAATTACATAAGATGCTATCGGGAAAATAAAAATAGAGAAAATGATACACCGACTACATAATATTCTCCAAAACCTTAAATAATCATTCCATTTTACACACATAACCCTCCGTTAGTTTAGTTCATTGACTCAACCAGATTGGTGAGTTAATCTAACCCATCCGTGAGCTAACGACTGGGATTAATAAAAAGAAAATGAAAGGAAGGAGAGGATTGGGTGGGTTCGATCATGGAATTCACGATAACGGAGGGCAGTCGGCGGCGATGGGGGGGGGCTCTGGCCTAGGCCGAGGAATGCTGCGGGCGGTGGCTCCGACCTGAGGCGGGCTTGCGAGTGGGCGGCCTTCGACCTAGGGTTGGGGGGGGGGGCTCTGACCTGGGGCGGGTTGCGGGTGGGCGCTCCGACATGAGGCGGACTTGCAAGCGGACAACCTTCAACTTGGGGGGTTGCGGGGAGCTAGGGGCTTCGATCCGATCTGGGGCTTGCACGCAAGGTGGGGGGGGGGGGGTTCGACCCGAGGCAGGCGGCGGGGTGAGGGGATGTGGAGCTGGGGGCTCCGATCAGATTTGATGGCTTATTTTTGAAGGAGAAAGTGGTTGACGAGAGGAGGATGTAGTCGGAGGAGGTGGGTGCTGTTTAGAGGACGAAGGGGATAGTGGTCTTATTTGTAAATGATTGAAAATTAAATGGTATAAAATATAAATTACTTGACGGATACCGTCATAGTTAAAAGGAAATTGGATGGAAGTTAACACGGGGTTATGGGTGTAAGAGTTAAGCATTACTCAAGGTCTTGTATGCAATTCGTGATTATCGAGGGTTCATGGGGTAATTACGAAATTACTCAGTATTATAGGTGTGAATATTCCTAAAAATATTTATTTTCTTCCTTGCAGATTCTAATTTGCATCAGAAGAGAAACATGGAGATTACATGGAGGGAGAAGGGAGAGGGAGAGAGATAATATTTTTTTTAATAAACTCTTGAATCCATCGCTTCATTGCCTATAATCCCCTTTATATAGGGCGAAGATGTGTGTGATTACAAGAAAAAAAGGGATAAAATTTTAGATCAAAACAAAATCCTAATTGATCTCTAAATTGACTCTAACTGACTAACTACCTGATCGAACCGATTAATATCTCTTTATTTAAATGATAATAAAGATTTCAACGGACTCAATTGACTGTTAATAAAATTAACTCGATCCTAATTTAATTAAAATCTAATTAAAAATGGCGAAGCCTTATCCTGCTTTAACTAGGGCCGGCTACATGAATTCTTGCTCAAATTCACGTTGAACGATCTGACTATTTTTACGCTGGTTGTCTGCTACCTAACGCAACCCTCACAAGGAGTGATTTGAATCCTGATTTTTTGGATGGCAGAGACATTACACTGCCACCGGACCATTGGAGTGGGTTAATTAAACTCTTATTAATGGATGGAAAATAAAATCCTAATTTAAAATCATAATTTAATACTAGACTTTAATTGACCCTTAATTTGTCATTCCATGCTGCATCACTAATGATGGTTATTGACTGATAAACTTGTAGGTAGATATCATTTCTGACATGATAAAAGCATCTGCCTCCATGCGATGTTTTATTACGGGATCACGCAACAGCTCGCTTATACAGTTTTCTAATTATTCAGAAGACAAGAGTGACTCGGGGGATGGAGGAGGAATTTCTGTTTTCTCTACATGGTCAATATCATCCTTTGGTATGTCTTTTAAACTTGTTCTTTTTTATATAATTACAACGTGTTTTCACATGGACTGTTTTTAATATATCTTGATGACTACAAAATTTCTAGTTGTCATCGTTTGGCTTCTAAAAAAATAGCAGTGCACTTTGTTTTCTCTGCAGTTTCAAAATAATAAATATAGTCTTTTACAAAAAATAGTATGTAAGGATTTTTTACAACTGTGCCCCTCCGAGATTTCGCAATTTTAGTTATGCTCCTATCTTTTTTGCAATAACACTTTTGCCCCCTGTATTCTTACAAAATTCAGCCTCATTGCATCATTTCAAATTGACATAATCAATCCTATGATGTCACAATATTAACCTTGAATTAGGTCGTTTGGTTTGTTAGACCGTGGTCTTATTTATCTAATCATAGGTCTGTACTCTGTTTCAATTCTGATTACATGACTGGCCAGTTTAAAGAAACTCTCTACCACAAGGCCAATTAAGTGGTCTGTTTGTTAGCCTTTTTATTGTATTCTGAAGATGATTAATATTTGATATTGTAGCTTCTCATGCGTTGATTTACCTTCTCCATCTTCCGTTGTGTCAAATGTGCTTGTTTCATTTGATTGAGTTGGCTTACCATATTTAAATTATAAAGCTTTTCATCAACATCAGCCTCCGATAATTTCTTTTATCTCATGAATGTTCGGAAATTAATAGCTATGGTATGGAGGAGGAATATGTAGGAGAGATTATCATCCGACCATCATTATTACTTTATCTTAATCTGTCTATAAAAACTTAGTTGATTTGGCCGTATGCTATTTTAAAAAAATAAATGCAGCCAATCTTTGTCAAGGAAGAAAATAAGGGTGCATATTTTGAGATATAGTTTCTGTAAAAAGGATAAATTATAAAAATAATGTTGGACATTATTTTAAGGTCTTCCTTTCAGGCCTCTATCTATTTTGTTTTTTTTTGGGGGTGGGGGTTCTGTTGGTGAGTTTGAAACTTAAGAAAGCTAGTTTGTATTTTTTCGGTATAACTGGAATAGGGAATTAACAAAGAAGCTTGAATATTGCATTTTATGCAACAATACCTATTTGAATGTTACACCTCTTGTCCTATATGAAAGTTCTCAAAGTCCATCTGGTTGTTGTAACCATGGATCATCTTGGCGGGCTGTCTTATTTTTATTCATCATTATGCCGAAAGATTCTACTTATCTAGGTCATTGATTTACTGATTATTTTCAGAGGAGGTGGCTCAAGAGCTTGTTAATATGTTTGATTCAGAGCTAAATTTCAAGGTATATTTTTTTTCTGAAAGATACAAACTTCAAGATTATAATTAGGCCCCATCCTCCATTTCTTGTTCCTTTTTCTATATTTTCTTCCATTCTCTCATCAGTTTTTCTCTTTATTATCTCAGTCTTCTCTCCGTTGTTCATTTCTCCTTTTCTCCAATTAATTGATCTCTGCTTCCATGAAATTATGACTGAAATGGCCTCTGATGATGACAGCGATTACTTGTGGTTGAACTGCTCGGCATAGGCTCCAGAGATGCTTTGGATGGGGAAAAAACCGAGACTTTGCATTGGTCAAATGAACTCTACCCCGGTGAATTTGATGATGTGAGTGGCTATGCTTTCCTATGTGAAGAAAGCCAACAACTTGGACCTTCAAAAATCAATGGGTGGGAGAAAATCTGCGGGCAACATAACAAGCATCCAGAGCGAGAAGTATTACAGGCATAATTTTTTTATCTGAGCTTTATCCGTGGTGCATGGATTTTTTATCAAGGTTGCAAAAATCGGTAGTCGGTACTCGGTCGGTTGGGTCACTGACTAAGGATTAATCGGCAGTCGGTCGACTAATCGGATTTAGTCGGGCTTTAATCGGTTTTGAATTTTTAATTATTTTAAATATATAAATCATTTTTGTATGTATATTCTTATATATTTACATAGGTTTTACATTTTTTATATCATCATAATGAAACAAAAGATGAAATTGAATCTAAATAAAACATTAAGCATATTAGAATAAGTTTGCTTTAAGAAATTGAAAATAAATGGTATCTCCAAGTAAAAATCGATCGACTAGTTGGCCTTAGTCGGAATTAGTCAGTACTCGGTCGGCCACCCCACCGACTAGACTAGTCGGACCTACTAGTCGGGCCAATCGGGGGATTTTGACAACAATGTTTTTTATCAGAAACATTTTTTTTCTTTACTTTAGGCTCATATACCTTACAATAGCGGCCATGTAGTTCATCATTCAAAGGAATACATATGTAGCATTCCACCGGGACATCTTGACTAGCCAATCTAATGGAACAAGATTTGAAAAAATGGCGAATCCTTTGTGCCCATACCTTCCGGAGTAAAGACTGTATTCTGGATGACTGGAAATCAAGCAAAGATTTGGCATCCAATGAAGAATGGTTATCTTGTTAATTGTTAACAATCTATATGGGCATTTCAAGCCTTTCCATATAAAATGGACATTCCAAATTCCAATTCAGTATTTTGTTCAAGTTTAAAATGAAATAAAAATATGGAGCTCAAAAACTTCTATTATTCAATGGAGTAAATTTTATTCACAGGTGTGTAATTTCTTCTATAGTGTGAAACCCTAGGGGCTTGTTTGGTTGCCAGGTTACCCCAGAGTAACTTGGCATACCCCCTGCACTACCCCTACATTTTTGGATTGAAATTAGTTGTATGAATTGCACAATTTCTTTCTTATAATATTTTTTAACCACGTTCAATTAAAAAAGTTAACATAAAAACATATTATAATAATTTAAAGGGAAAAGGGAGTATGCTCTATGGTTGTAGCCAACTTACATGCTCCCACCCCTTTTTCCATGTATTTTTTTTTCATTTTTCTGAAATGAAACCTGTTGGAATTTAGATTACAATATGTCACCATGGTGCCATTCAAAATTCAACTTAATTCGAGACTTCTATCCCCTCCATCAAGACTGTCAAATTTTAACGGTCTCAGAATTGCTGAAATTGACCCCCTTCAGATGGAGGGCATATGAGTCTCTGTTTCTAACGAAATTGGAATAGCATGTTAGGGGAATATAGTGATATATATATATAATATTTTTTTTCCAAAAAAAATAAAAAATAGAGAGAAAATAGGGGTGGGAGTAGCCTCATTTAACTCTAATTTAAAAAGTTAATATAAACGCATAATCAATGTCTCATCACATTTATTATTCCAACCTCTCCAACCTCCTAACCATTGTTTGAAAACACACACCTCGAGATGCAAAGGTGCTTGAGGTGAAACGTGACAGAGGAAAAGATCCTCAAGGCAACCGTCTCAGACCCCCTGGATGAGGCGAGCGCCTCGGATGATCGCGGCGGTCAAGGCAAGGCAAGGTGGCGAGGCGGGACGAGGCAGTGCCTGAGGCGTTGTGGATTTGCCAAGCATGTTTTTAATAAAATAATTGGTTCTAGGTAGTTTTAGATGTTTATAAAGGCCTAGTGGTTGATGATATATTTATACAAGATAAATGCTCAAATTTGACCTCTTTCTTATTCATATTTACCATTAACATGTCCAGTTATTTCAGTGAACTCTTACTATTGCACCCTTAAACATATGAATCCCCAAATCTCATATGTATGCGAATTCGAATACCCCATATAAGAGAGACCCTCGTATTGGTAGGGTATGGTGGCACATGAGGATATCGGACCATTCCTCAACTGGGTTCAATAGAACATACAGTTAGGATTCAAATATGATTCATATTAACATCTTGGATATCTTTATGACAACTATAGCCAATGACCCCCTTTTCGATAAATATTTTAGTTGCCAATGATTTTCTTTTTGATTGGGTAGAAATTTAGTAGAAAATATTTATGGATTTGACATATCCTTTTTTCATGTTCTTATCTTCATAATTTCATCTTATATTACACTGTTATATATTATGTCTGTCAGATTAGATTATTTCGTCAATAAATATATTTGTTATACTTTTTGTAATTATTTTCCTATACAAATTGAGGCTTACGCCGCCATGACTGCCTCGAGGCTACGCTTCGCCTCGCCTCCAGAGAAAATGCCTCGTTCCGCCTTTCATTTTTCAAACCTTGCTCCTAACCATCCAACCAACTACTATTCATAGGAGGTTACTCCAACCCAATCCAACCCAGTTATCAAATAAGACCGTAGAGCTCAATAGGTGACAATAAAGGACCTCGAAGGGTTAGAAGTAGAAATAGAGAACAAGGAAATAAACAAAAGAGAAAACTCCATTATAGCTATATTAACCAATATCATCCACAATACCTATAACATTTGTGCTATCAATACGATTTTCAGCCGTCTTATTTCCAAATCATGGAATGCTGGGAGAGTTCCATGGTAATGATTCTACTTTTTTGTTGATTCCCTGGTTAACTTAGTACTTTTGAATTTTATTTGCCTGATCAAAGATGTCTTTTTTTCTGTAGCTTTTTTGTGGTTGCATTCTTCTCTTTATGCTGCAAAGTACCACCTGCCTTCTTAGCTCCAGTTTCTGTCAATTTTCGAATTCGTCCTATATTTGTGTGAAATGCGTTCATCTTACCACACGTTTATAAGAATATCAAATTCTCTTTGTGTTCTATATTGTAATGGTGGTCTGAAAATTGCTGGTTTATTGTTTGCTTTTCTAACAGGTGTATTTGACAGCATGGATTTCAACTATTAACATTGATGTGAACAGGTATGGATTTTAATTTCCCCAAATCCAGCTAGTTATATGCTTGAGTTTAAAAGTAAGATCCATGCATTCAAATGATCACCACCGTTGCTCCTTATTAGAGAATTTTTTATTCGAAGACATTATCAGGTGCATTTTTTTTCATCTTTCTTTTAGCATTTGTAAGTGGACATCTGAATGTGATGACTTTCACAAACATTTTGAGTTTAAGATGTAGAATGTTGTATTGATGATATGTTGGTTGTCAAAATTTGGGAGTTGCGGAAGAACCTATGCAATTGCTACACACGATGATTGTGGTGTAAAAATTCTTGGAGGGATGCCAGCTTGACCGAAATGAAAGAGATGTAGGTATACATCCCAGGGGGATTGTTGGATGAATCCAAATACAACATATGCTAATCAAGGAGTAATGCCCATAAAGGTTGCAAAAGGTCGGTAGTCAATATTTAGTCAGTTGGGTCCTTTAACTCTCGTCATTTTATATTGATTGACGACTATTTAATTCAGAATTGATTTCATATTTCATTAATATATTTTCAAATTATTTTGATTTCAAAAATAATAAATAATAAATAGCTTTTTCGAGCAATTAATATATATTTCAAAGCCTCAAAGCATAGCCTATACCCGGTCAAAGTGTTAGGCCCGCTCCTTTTCGGATCTGGAGTACCCGTTTACATATCACCCGTAGTATCATGTTCGTTAAAGATCACATTAAAGGACTAAAAATTAGGGGAATTTTTTTTACGAACGACATTCACAAATTAACTAATAAGCCACAAAACTACAATATGTCACCAACTTCATTGCACAAATTTCCATAGCAATTTTACATATAACAAAAGAAACTGTATAATGTACACGCATGCCAAATTGTAGAAGAAGAGAAAGAAAAACATTTATATAATATCTTGAACAAAACTATAACATACATACCTGATATGTTTTGCTTCAGAAACTGATGTTCAACTCTCCCAATACCACGGTGTAGGTATTTGTCTGCAATCCATGCAATAACGAGAAAAGAGCATCAACAAATGTTGAGTAAATCTTATTAATGGGAAGTAACAGGAAATTTTAGTGGCTCCAAAAGAAAGCAAATAAATAGACAATTAAATTTAATGAGCTATTGGCAATGAAACAAGTTTTCTAGTTATTCTGCAAGTGAATTTCCTGACTTAGTTTAGTATGTAAACCTCCATACTACTCATCCTACCTTAATTACCCATATTTATTATTTTTATACATAGATTATATGATCCATAGTTAAACTGTCACCTTTTAATTAATTATAAATCATGTTTAATGGATCTGGAGATGTAGATGTTGAGTCTTTGTTCTTGGTCTTTATCTAACCTCTCAGATTTAGTGGATAATCTGGGATCTTGATCTGAGTGTGATCTCATATTATGATTCTAAGGTGTGACTCCAGTATAAAAATGTATATGATTTCCGTCCTTCCCCATCAATTTCAAGTTTCAATGATTTATTCAATGCCTATAATGATTGAGATGATTCAGATATCTTGAGTATTTAATGATTGACATGGTCGAGATGATTCAGGTCTCTTCTGATGATTGTGAGTCATGTGAATAGACTATAGTAAGTGTAGGTGATGCGTCTGATGTTTTGATTCTTTTCTTGCTGAATTTCTCAAGCATAGTGGATAGTCTGTGGTCTTGATCTAGGTAAGATCTTACACTATGACTCTAAGGCGGTAAGGAAGCCTTAGAGTTGGGGTGCCTCCGTAGGCATGCGGTGGAGTAAAATGCATCCTAACTAAGTTCCCAACACGTTCACTAGCTATTTCAAACAACTGTGGTAGTAGCTCGTAGTCTGATAAGGATGATTTTCATAAACTGGTCTTTTCTCTTCGTTAGGAATTACTGGCGGAACAATAACTAGCTCAATGGAAACTAAGCTCAACTACAACCAACTCAACTGTAACCAAGCTCCCATGTAACCAACTTATCTATAATTCATCTCAACTTTAGCCAAACTCATTTGTGACTTAGTCCAATCTCAAATGTAACTCCTTCAAATTCAACTGTAATTGATTCAGATGTAGCCATAGAGGATTCATATGTATACACGGATGATTTGGATGTACCATCGCCAAATCTGTTGGCGAAAAGTAAACAAAACTCAAGCGGTGGGGTAGCCTATAAAAGGCTCTTCCATCTCGCTCTCTAATTGGAAGTGCGGTCCAATAAAGGGATATGTCTACTCCAAAACTACGCCACTGAGACGGGTGAGAGAGACTCTCCGGAAAAGTCACTCTAAAAAAAAAACCGGCCCGACCGGTACGGGATAACGAGCTCGAAAAACTAAAACCAAGGGCCCTCCAGCCTAAGTACCGTAAAGAACAAGGGTCAACGGAACTGGTCTTAAAAAGAAAACCTGTGGATCCCAGAGAGGCGTAAAAACTGCGAGCGCTTGCGAAAAAAAACCGAGAAAAAGACTGGGATCCTAGACCCGCGCACTAAGTGGCCGCTGCCCTAACTGGGCTTCCTAATCTCCCGCCCAGCTGAGGGTCATCGCACCCTCGCACAGTCAGGCGTAAAGGTCACCATGACTAGCATTCATAATTATTAGTCATTGTTGAATCATCATCACTGACTTAATTTCTCATCCTTTCTCAATCTCTGTTGTGATTAACTTTACAGACCGGGTCATTTTGTTGACAATCTTATTGAATAGTGATCCATAATTAGGGATTCATACCTAAATGATTGATCACAAAGATTTTCAGTCGTTGATCATAGATTATCTCAAAATTTACGGCCTGCTAATTGATCTATAATTTATAAATCACTTGTATGGAAGTACCCCAATGTTCTCCTTTTTCTATCATGAGATTAGAAGATAGTTTATTAGATCCGAATTTAAGTTTAGATCTTGGAATTTTGTTCAAGCCAATACAATTTTTCAACTCTTCTTCTTTAATTTATGAGATTTAGAGCTACTTATTAGATCTCGTAAAAAGAATTTAATATCTTCCTTTATAACCCAAAGGCTAGTAAACTTCCAGAGTATGTTTTGTCCAATCATGACAATCTAATTCTATATCAAGCGCTAACAGATAATTAATCCTCGAAAATACAGTGCAATCGGTATATACTAAGATACTAAGTTCAAGGCCCTGGAGATTTTTATTTGTCATAGGAACAACTACCATTTTGATTATTGCAGGAATAAAGCAAGCCATATCCTCAACTTTGGACCAATTAGGCTATGGTTGAAGGATCTCATTCCATTACAGGAACATGTATCTCTACTAAAGGATGAGCCGTATCGTGCTCTAAAGCTATTTGTTAAAGAATCTTTTTCCATGATACCTCTGCATGTATCGATGCATCCATCACCACTATTGAAACACGATTGTTGATCATGCATTGACTACTTCTAAGGCTAAAAAGGTTGATGAGTTAGGTAATACTCTTTTGAGTCTCTTGACAGATTTTACCCTTGACAGATTTTACCCAAATCCTTCGATGTTAGGGTCGTTAATGGTTTTCTGTAGCTATTTAAGATCAAGTATGCATGCTTAACTCAATTTAAATTAAATCTTCTATTAATCAATTAACTAACGAGCAACTTATTTTATCTTATAATATTTTACTTTAATGACAATACTTGTAATATCAAAACTTCTACCTCGGTAGTGTCAGCATGGCCAAGACAAGATTATTAGTGTTGTCTAAATAAGATTCATGATCATAAAAATCGATAGTTATCTACAGAGAATATATCTTGACTGGAACTGTAATAAAGGTTTTACCTTTCATTGTAAAGGTACATATATATCAGCTACGAAAGTCTGATTTATATTGTTTGATCACCCTTATAACATTCATTAACATTATGATGTCTTCTATGACCAATAAGCCATTTAGAGAAAACACAAAGTCTAATACCACACAAGAATGAACTCTTGATAACAATTCATTATGTGTTTTTTTAGCAGGGGCTAAAACGGACCAGATTCATTACAAGATTAAAATGGAAAGGTCCCAATTCTTTTAGAAAGGAGCGTGTATATCTTTTTATCAATTTTTGAATTCCGTCTTTAAAAATATCTTATACAAGGAATTGGTGGAACTGGGACCAGCTTGAAATGTCCATGGGACTCTATGATTTCTCAGTATATCACAATAATAGACACATAGTTCTGAATTGAATGTAAAAATGTGCATGAAAATAAACAAAAAGGGGTTTAGAATTTTGCAAAAACATGGACTGCAGCAAGAGGAGGAGAAGATTGTACCTTTGATCCTCTAAGTTTGGAGGGATTTTGTGGTTTTATCTAACATACAACAATAGCTAAAATACCTGATGGATAGCAACATAAAAAAAATTGAATTAGCGACTCCAACATTGACTTTAATGAAAGTAAAGTAAAGAGAGATATGTACCTTTGAATATCTCCACTTTGGAGATCCAAACTTGCTTGCAACATCCTTTTCTTGACAGGAGCTTCAGTTCATTCGGATCCGGATATTACAAATATAAAAACCTCAAAGGGAGTCTCGTCCTCGAGACTCGGGTCAAGGTCACTTTGTGTCAAGGCCTTAAATGTCGGTTTAGATTACCATTTCAGTGACAACCAAAACATAATTTCGATGGAATTTCGGTCGAATTTCAATCGAATTTTCGATCATTTCGGTCATTTTTTGTACAGGACCCCCATATTTCGGTCATTTTGGTCATTTCGGTCGAATTTCGATTTCGACAGGATATCGATATTCGACAGAAATTCGATCGAATTTCGCTGAAATTTGAGGCCATGCTTTGTGTCTTGTTTGGATCTTATCTGGCCATAAAAACCTTAAAGGGTTTTGAACCCATAAAAACCTCAAAGGGAAAAACAAGCCGTGTTCTTTCAATATATATAATTAAATGGGCTTGTTTTGACAATTACCTAAAAGAGTTGTGGGTATCGTGCCCGCATATCCACTTCTGTCTTCCATGTTGCCTCTTTGACATCATGCCGGTGCCATAGCACCTTTATTAGGAGAATCTCTTTGTTGCGAAGCTTTTTTTTTCACAACACTATCGAGTATTTGTACTAACCTTCTCTTTGTAAATCAAATGTGACTCCACGTCAAGGTTCTCGTAGCTGATGATGTGGCGAAGGTCGTACTCGTAACTCCTTAAATTGATAGGTGTGGAGAAAGGGTTACTCGATAGACCACCTTACACATACGAGTAAAAATTTCAAATGGTCCAACGTATCGTAGTGTCAACTTGCTATGAGCACCAAATCTCTGTACTCCCTTCATGGGAGATACTCGTAGATTCACTCAATCTCCTTCTTGTGTTTCAGGAATTTCCGTCAGTATGGAAGATTAAGTTAAATATCGATAAGTTACAATTTGAATCGATTAAGAGAAGAGGATCGGATTACATGAAACTCCAAATTTCTTTTCTGACGGTCTGCATAGCTCTTCTAGCAGTTCTGAGTCATCAGAAGCCTTCCCCTTACAAGTTCGATCAACAGTTCTCGTAGTCCCTTCCCAAAGAGATTTACAGAGTAAAAAGTATGTTCACCTACCTTACGCCCACTGAGAATTGCGAGACATCTCCGCCCGTATAGGACTTCGAATGATGCCATACCAATACTGGAATAATGACTGTTGTTGTGCGGAAGTTCTACCAATGACAGGTGGTCCTTCCAGGATCATTTCATGCACGTAGCAAATCCTCATGTGTTTGAATAACGCATTGTATATCGTATGTAGAACTCATCTTCAGCTCTGTCTGTGGTGCTGACATAAGCCGGTACCAGTAGTGAGATATAAATCTCGAGTCTCCATCAGAGGCTACCTCATGTGGTATATCATAAAATTTGATAATGTTTTTTTTGCACATGTAATCTAGCCAGCCTAGATGGAGTGTAGGTCATGTTGATATGTATGAAATGGACTGTCTTGGCCAATCTGTCAACTACATCCCAATAGCATCGTGACCACCTAGTGTCTTTACTAGTCCCGTGACAAAATCCATAGAAGTACTCTTCCACTTTTATTCGAGAAAGGGGAGAGACTGTAATAACCATGGTGGTCTCTTATGTTCTGCCTTGACCATCTGATAGATCATGCACTTGCTGACATGACATGCTGCATCTCGCTTCATTCCATCCTGCCATAATGTAGACCTAGATCTCGGTACATCTTAAGAAGAATAGACAATCGTGAATTATGTCCCTCTTCAAGAATATCTCTGCGCAACTGCTCATTGTTGGGCACAATTACCCAGCTAACCTTCCACAAAATAGACTTAGTCACCACAAAATCATTACGTTTGTCCTTGATGGCACGCATGCATTTGTCTCAAATTCAAGGATATGCCCTATGTCCTACTATGCAATCCCAAAGACTGTTGAATTGAGGAGGTATGACAGTAGATGTGGACGCACTCTTATGAGGATGTCAATTAGTCAAAATTATGAGTATATCTCATGTATATAGCTAGTTTGTCGTATGTGCGTGAGCTTTCCTGCTAAGCGCATCTGCCACCACGTTTCCTTTACCAGAATGGTAAGAGATAGTGTATTCAAAATCCTTCAGTAGTTCAAACAATCGATGTTGTCTCATATTTAGCTCTTTCTGATCATAGATGTACTTCAAACTCTTGCGATTTATGAAGATTTCAAAATTCACCTCATAGAGATAGTGACGCCAGTTTTTTTAAAGAGAAGACAACCGCCACCAACTCCAAGCTATGGATAGGTTAATTCAGCTCATGCGGCCTTAATTGACATGATGCATAAACAATCATTTGACCTGGTTGCATCATAATTGTTCCTAAATCTTCTCTTGAAGCATCTGTATATACAACATAATCCTGAGTGTATGAAGGAAGTGCAAGTATATTCGCAGTTGTCAATCTTTCCTTCAGTGTCCTGAAGGCTTGTTTACATGGATCATTCTAAATGAAAGGATCTCTCTTCTGTGTCAATCGTGTCAGGAAAAGAATGACTCGGGAAAAACTACCGAGAAAGCATATGTAATAGGCCACTAGTCCAAGGAAGTTATAATCTGAGTGATTTTCTTGGGTTGCTCTCAAGACATGACCCTCAATTTTCGCAGGGTCAACTGCGATACCTGTCCAAAAATGACATGCCTAAGTAATGAGACGGGATAATTAGAACTCACATTTGCTCAACTTGATATACAACTTATACTATTGAAGTATGTCAAGGACTATCTTTAGATCATTTGCATGATTCCATTTATTTCAAGAATATATCAGAACATCATTGATGTGATCCCTATTCATTTCGGGAATATATCAACACATCGTCAATGCATACAATCACAAACTTGTCCAAGTTTGGATGGAAAATCCCGTTCATCATGTTTGCATATGATGCATGGCATTTGTGAGCCCAAACGACATCACACAAACTTGTCGTGCCCATATCGAGTCTTGAATGTTGTCTTCCAAATATCCGACTCTTGAATCCTCTGTTGATGGTATTTAGATTGGAGATCTATCTTTGAAAACATCGAAGATCCATGTAGTTGATCGAACGAATAATAGATGTGTGGCAGAGGATAATAGTTCTCCACTATTTCTCGTTCAGCTGTATGTAATCGATGCATAATTTCATTGATCATCCTTCTTTCTGACGAAAGAAGTAGTGAGCACCCCAAGGTGAAGTGTTCGACCTCACGATACTCAAGTCAAGTAACTCATGTAGCCGCACATTCAGCTTTCTCAACTCGGTTGGTGTCATGTGGTACGGAGTCATCGAGATTGGTTGTGTATCTAGTAGTAGTGTGATCTCGAACTCAATCTCTCTCTCAAGCGGTATACCTGGCAAATCATCATGAAACACATTGGACTAGTTTAACACTAAACTGATGTCCTAAGTCATCGGCTCGTCCATCAGGTGTATTTCGGATAATTGCTAGAAATTTATCGTATTCTCGATCTATGAGTCTTTGAGCTCTCTACACTGAAATATACTTTATTTTGGAGTCATGTAATGTATCCTTAACGGTAAACTCGGGTAAGTCTGGAATCCTGAAGACAACCGTCCTACTGAAGCAAATAATAAGGTATAATGAGCTGACAGCTAATACACGCCTATAATTAGGTCACACTTGTCAAGTTGTAGTAGCAAACAGTGTGTGATCATCTCGTGACCACCAATCAACATTGCTAATCTTCTGACTATCAGTCTTATGCTGAACAGCTGGCCACCTGGCCCATGGATGTGATGGGAAGGATCTAGGGCATCTGTAGTACTACCTACAGAAGTTAGAAATCTCGAAGCTCATAAATAGCTCCAGAATCAATTAGAAAGGTCAGCTCTAAACACTATGGTTTTGTGTTAGAACAGATATCCTTAATTATTATTGTTGATGTTCGCGTATATTATTACTGTGTTTTTTTCTCTTCTTGGGATGCAATATGAAAATTAGTTGCAATTGGTGACATCGGTTGTTGTTGAATGTCATATTTCCCTTTCGGACTCGCGACAAGTCGGAGGACTGTCGCTATCTGATTATTAATGCAATCGGAACTACAATACTACGAATGTATGTAGCGGGGTACCACTGCTCTGATACCAAACTGTTAGGCCCGCTCCTTTTCGGATCTGGAGTACCCGTTTACATATCACCCGTAGTATCATGTTCGCTAAAGATCACATTAAAGGATTAAAAATTAGGGGAAATTTTTTTTACAATAATAGACACATAGTTCTGAATTAAATCTAAAAATGTGCATGAAAATCAACAAAAAGGGGTTTAGAATTTTGCAAAAACATGGACTGCAGCAAGAGGAGGAGAAGATTGTACCTTCGATCCTCTAAGTTTGGAGGGATTTTGTGGCTTTATCTAACATACAACAATAGCTAAAATACCTGATGGATAGCAACATAAAAAAATTTGAATTAGCGACTCCAACATTGACTTTAATGAAAGTAAAGTGAAGAGAGATATGTACCTTTGAATATCTCCACTTTGGAGATCCAAACTTGCTTGCAACATCCTTTTCTTGACAGGAGCTTCAGTTCATTCGGATCCGGATGTTACACAAAGCCTATTGAGCTAAAATCGAATCCTACGAGGAATGTCTCTTTCCCTGCTGCTTTCCCCCATACCACTACTTTTCTTACAAAACTTTTGACCTTTGACCTCAATATCTATCTCTTATTGCCTTTTAGGTGGACGACTTATCAGATTTAGTCGGACTTTAGTTGAGTTTCTTTTTAAAAAAAATTGAAATATATAAATAATTTTTTATATGCATATTCTCAGTGTTCACTAAATCGGCCGCACGGGCCGCATATGCGGCCGCATATGCCCGTGCGGCGTGCAGACCGCGCCGATTACTTGAATCAGTGCATTATGCGCCATCCCCGCATATGCGGCCCGCATATGCCCCGCATATGCCCCGCATATCCGCATATGCCCCGCATACTGCTCCAGCAGCTCCAACTTTTCAATCTTCTCATTCAGGTCCTTAATTCTGTAACTCTGCCTCTTCATTCAATTGTTAGAATATGACATGCATTTCTATACAATTACAATGCATTATACCATTATGTATATGCAATGTTTTATGTTTTTCTCGTGTATTATTTTCACGAGTATATGCAATGTATCGTCGAATATTTTTTAGATATGCCGATTAAGGTTTTGCTCATGTAGTGCATGTATGTGTATTGAAGTTTTGTTATTACGAATCATATAATGTAAAGTTTTAATGGTAAATGTATTTTTGTGATTAAATATGAGGCAATTAAAAGTATATATGCACACCCATCTAACATGAACCGTTTTTCTTAGATCTTCTTTAACTCCACTTAGATACATAATTTCAGTGTAATGTTATTCATAGATATTTTTTTATTTTTAAATTAAAAATTAGAAAACCGCTTAGAACCGCATATACCCCGCATATGCCCCCGTATACTGCTTAATCAGTATTCAGTGACCAGTCCGAACGCATACGCATACCGCTATCCTGAACCTTGCATATTCTTATATACTCGTATAGATTTGTATATTAGATTAAGTCTGCTTTTAAAAAGTCAAAAAAATAAGGTTGTCCAAGGAAAAAAATGGCTGAGTAGTCAACATTATCTGGGTCGGCTAATCGGGTGGTCTACTATTGACCGATTAGTCCTAGTCGAGTTGGATATCCCCTGACTATAGACCAAACGGACTAACTAAATAGGCTAGGTTGCCATTTTTTGTAACTGTAATGCCCATTATACCAATAAGGCACCACATTCATTGGATGTGTACAAACATAATACTTTCCATTAAACCTCTCACAACGATGTATTTACACAGGAATGTATTTTGTTCCAGTGCTCATGGGTTTGATACTCGATTCTTACATGCTAAGAAGGGGGTCTGATTCATGATAAGGAGATTGCGTTTGGATACGGGAATTTCTCCTAGTGGATATCCTTCTTAACAATAAGTTATCCTGGTGGATAACCTTTGTATGTTTTTCTGTTTGGGTAATGGGATAGATTGGACTAGAGGATAACTTATGATATAACATTTGTGGGATATTGAGATATGAATGGATGGATTTGGATGTGGCATTTCTTGTAGTTGAAGATGTATTTGAACAATTGATTGGGTTTATGTGGATGATAGATTATGATGTGACATTTATGTGAATCTGAAACATACTTGGATGAGGTTAAGATGCGACGATTTTGAAATTTTTGGAAATGATTGGTTTATGATATAGTCCAGAATGGCATGTGGAGAGGATAGTGGGATAAAGTCCAGCATTCTTCCCAATCAAGTGATGGAGGTGAGATATCCTTGTGCCAAGTGGGAAATCCTTGCAAATATAACATATGGGTGGGTGTGGTGACTAAATGTCAGGGATGAACAATGAGTTATGAGCACACATCTTGTGATGATTGTGCTACTTAATCTGCTTGTGTTGTAGATCTCTTGCAGTTACAATTGATATGGTGTTGCGGAACATGTATACATTATTCCCAAGGGTTATGCATTTGACGACGCCACCTTAGGTATTAATGCCCTTGTCCCTTGAACTTGGCGTACCAACTCTTGGAGTTAGGTGGTTGTGGAAGGTGTGCAGATTACTCCCAAGGACGACATTTGTAGCAGGAGTGGATGCTGGGTAGACACCCTTTTGTATCATGATCGTGCACCAACTCTATTGAGGAAGATTGTCTTCCACCATCCACCTTTGGAATTGGGCCTTATGGGATAAGCAAATGCTACATGTTTGAGTTTGGATTTTGATCACCAAACTTGCAACTCTATTTTCATTATCTCGAAGGTCCATTGCTTTTATGGTATCACTTGACTTAGGAGTGGGTTGGTTCATATTAGGCCCCTTATACGATCTCGGGGTCCCCATTGATGGCCTGGCATCTCATGGTTTGGCCCAAAGCATAGTGGCCTTCTCCTCACATTATGTGTTCCTCCTTGCTTCCCATGGTCTCACATTTCACAGTTTGGGCACATGCTTTGAGATTGGGCCGTATGGCGTATTCACTAGTCGATGTTGGCCTCCATTTTCTTTGTTACTTTGGTGGTTGTCACTGCAGGTCGAGATTAAGGAACCTGCTTGATATTTGAAAGAGATAGGGACCAAGTTTTCCTGGAGGTACCTTGGCATAGTGATTCCTAGGATGGTACATTATTTTATGGCTTGCAAGGGTAATGGCATCGTCTCTCATTGTTGGTCTATAATTGGGATTTTCTGAGAAAATGGAGGGTGTTCCAAGAAGCTCCATTTATTATTAAGTAATACATTATTAGTACATTAACCTAGATTCGTCGAAGTAGCAACCATATGTTCATAAACATTCTCAACATACTCATACTGTCTCTCGTCGTCGTAATCAGGGCATCCTAGCTAGCCAAATGGTCTATAAAATGGCAAGACATGACCCACATGGCTCTTGAGGTGCAACTCGTGGTAACAAAACTCTTTCAGAATTGGTATGAATTGGAGACATACAACATATCATCACCAACCGTTCTCCAAGCCTCCAAATATCTCAAGATACCCTACATATTCACGGAGTTGAGAAAATAAATAACTCTAAGAGTTATTCTAAACGATAGAAGATATTGAAATCTTATCGTTCTCTTTATTTGGTGGAACTATTTAACGAAGAAATTGATAGAGTAGCATATTTAGTATAATAGGTCCATAGGAAAATAGTATTAAGACTAGAAGATTGAGAGGTTGTATAGAGCCTTAATCACATTAAAGTTTATATGCAATCTTCTTGATGGAGTAAACATTTCCTAGTAGATCCCTGAATGTTGATGATGTTAGAAGAGTATTCAGAAAATGAAGATGTTTTGACATCCCAAAATTCCAGTCCCCAAATTCCGTCTTCGACTTCCGTCTTCAAAATTCTAGTCCCTGACTAATACTCCTAAGTGTTGTGGTGCTGGAGAGACGGTTTCTTCTTGGTAAGAAAGGACTACAAGGTTTTGGCCACCCAACCTTCAGGGATGGAGACATTGGTATCGAGAGACTGCGCGAGGATCTGGACTTGGAGGATCCCATCTAGGATAAAGGTATTTCTCTGGTTGCTAAGGAGAGCATGGGTGTTGATGACAGCTAGAAGAGCAAGGCTCTTCCCCGGGACTGCGCGCGGGGGGGGGGGGGGGTAGTAGATGTGGTGAGTCGTCAGAAAATGTATATCACTTGTTCTTTAAGTGCCCTGGATTGGTTGAAGTTTGGAGCAATGCAGCAATTGCGGGTCTAGATTGGAGCAACAAGGACAATTTCTGGGATTCCGTTTGCAGAAGGTGGTCGGGCTCGAAGCAAGGGAGATCAAAGATTTGTGCGACTATTTGGTCCCTCTGGTGGGCTAGAAATAGTGTGGCCTTTGAGGGGACGCGATTCTATTCCGAAAAGGTACTTGGGCATGCCGGAGCCCTCCTTGAATCATGGCAGGTGTAATTAATAGCTTACTTATTTATATCATATTTTTTGGACGATCCTCTAAAGGAGACCCATCTCACAGTTTCTAAAAAAAACCACTCCCAAGTGTCCTAGAGTTTGTCAGCAATACTTAAATGGGTTTGAAGAAGGGTAATGGTGCTTATTTTTTTGGAAAAGATGGGTCAAAGAAAATGTGAAAATGAACCATTGAGGGATTTATATACATTTGTTTATTTCTTCTTCTCCTTTTTTTTGAGTAACTGCAAGTGGATGAACATAGCTTTTGGGGGGGTAGTAGATGTGGTGAGTCGTCAGAAAATGTATATCACTTGTTCTTTAACTGCCCTGGATTGGTTGAAGTTTGGAGCAATGCAGCAATTGCGGGTCTAGATTGGAGCAACAAGGACAATTTCTGGGATTTCGTTTGCAGAAGGTGGTCGGGCTCGAAGCAAGGGAGATCGAAGATTTGTGCGACTATTTGGTCCCTCTGGTGGGCTAGAAATAGTGTGGCCTTTGAGGGGACGTGATTTTATTCCGAAAATATACTTGGGCATGGCGGAGCCCTCCTTGAATCCTGGCGGGTGTAATTAATAGCTTACTTATTTATATCATATATTTTGGACGGTCCTCTAAGGGAGGCCCATCTCACAGTTTCTAAAAAAAACCACTCCTAAGTGTCCTAGAGTTTGTCAGCAATACTTAAATTGGGTTTGAAGAAGGGTAATGGTGCTTATTTTTTTTGGAAAAGATGGGTCAAAGAAAATGTGAAAATGAACCATTGAGGGATTTATATACATTTGTTTATTTCTTCTTCTCCTTTTTTTTGAGTAACTGCAAGTGGATGAACATAGCTTTTGGGTTTGTTATTTCTAGTAGTAGAACCCATTTAGATACTTTTTTGGTGCCTAAATTCATTTGGTGGGACGACAACACATGGGGTACTTTTTGCTGTGTACCCAATTTTATGTGGTGGGATGACATCATTTATAGACTTCAAAGTCGAGGAAATGAGAAAGTAAAAGTCTAAATGAGGTCTGTACATAAAAGAGACGATTCATACCAGATTAACGATGCAAAGTGAACGAAAACGTAAATATGGAATAATTACAGACTAACTCAATCTGACCAGATTCCTATTGGTAAAGATTCGTAGTTCAAGACTTGGGTGTGGATCATGTTCAAAATTATTATGGAATGCTGCATTTGGTTGTGGTTTTAATGATATGTAAATACATAAGATCCTATCTTGAGAATGCCGTGCAATCTTTGCGTTTGTTGAATTCCTCTTTACTGGAGATAGCAGTCTGTTTGTTCAAGTTCTTGGGGATTTGTTTTGTTTAATTCCTATTTGCATGAGGTGACGGTCTCTTTTGGGTGTTCGGCCCTTTTAAGCAAGTATATGTGCCTGTCACAAAAATGCCAGTTTTTTTTGAGTAAAGGGTAATTTGGCAAGGCTCAAATTCTCATATTTTAAGTGAATAATACACTGCTCAACAACCATAAAATTAAAGTGGGTTACAACAACAACATAGCCTTTTCCCACTTTAAGTAGGGTCGGCTACATGAATTTTTTACCTCCATTCTGATCTATCTTGGGTCATTATCGGGTTTAGATCCAAAAAACTAAGATTCCTTCGTATAGTCTCATCCCAACACTTCTTCGGCCTTCCACGCCCTCTTTTAGCCGGCTCAACATTCCAAAACTCACATATCCTCGCTGGTGCATCAGTTGACCTTCTTTGCAAATGGCCAAACCACCTTAAGCGATTTTCTCCCATCTTATCCTCGATCGGAGCTACACCAGCTTTCATTCTGATGGCATCATTCCAAATCCGATCTTTACGTGTGTGTCCACACATCCACCTTAGCATTTTTATTTCTGCTATTACCATTCTCTACACATGTCTATGGTTCACAGGCCAACATTTCGATCCATAGAGCATAGCATGTCTCACAGCTGCTTTGCAAATCTTTCCTTTGATTTTCAAAGGAATTTTCTTATCATAAAGAACAGTAGAGGCTCCTCTCCACTTTAGCCAAGGTGCATTTATTCTATTTGTAACATTTCCATCAATTTCTCCATCATATTGCAATATAGATCCCCAGTATCTAAAAGAATCTCTCTTCTGAATGTTATCATCACCAATCTTAACATTGATTCCTTCACCATTGCTTCCATCAAAAGTACACTCCACATATTCGGTCTTAGCCTTATACGAAATCTTTTAGTCTCCAATGCATGTCTCCAGACCTCAAGCTTCTCATCTACCCAATCTCTAGTCTCATCAATCAACACAATATCATCAACGAATAACATACACCATGGTATCTCATCCTGAATGTGACTTATCAACTCGTCCATAATCAAAGTAAAAAAGAATGGTCTCAAAGTTGAACCTTAATGCATACCAATGTTGATGTTAAAATAGTCAGTCTTCCCATATTGTATCCTTACACAAGATGAAGCCCTATCATACATATCTTTTATGAGGTTATGCATACGATGTGTACTTGTCTCTTCTCCAAAACTCTCCACAATATCTCCCGTGGGATAGAATTATAAGCCTTCTCTAAATCAATAAAAATCACATGGAGGTTCTTCCTTTTAGATCTGTATATCTCCATTGTTCTCCTCAACAAGTGGATGGCTTCAATAGTTGAGCGTCCTGGCATGAATCCGAATTGATTTTATTTTACTTTGGAAAGTTGCCTTAACCTTCTTTCGATCACACGTTTCCAAATTTTCGTAGTGTGACTTATCAGCTTGATACCTTTATAATTTGATCAATTTTGAATGTCTACTTTGTTCTTATAAAGAGGCACCACGATTCTTCTCCCACATTCTTCAAGTATTTTCTTGCTTCGTCAAATAACATTGAATAAATTGATAAGCCAAGTCAAACCACGCTCACATAAAGTTCTCCAAACTTCTATAGGAATGTCATCATATCCTACACCTTTCCCATGTCTCATAACCTTCAATGTCTCCTCTACTTCATTCCTTTGTATTCGTTTGTAGCTTGCACGATTCAAGTAACTTTCACTATTAGCTAGATTTCTCAAAGTGATCTCTCTATTTTCTTTCCCAATGAAAAGCTTATGAAAGTATTGCTTTCTTCTAGTCTCTATATCCTTCTGAGTAACAAGCACATGTCCATTTCATCCTTAATGCATCTCACTTGAGAAAGATCTTTGGCCTTCTCTTGCTTTAACCAGCCTGAATGTATCCTTCTGGCCCTCCTTAGAATCAAGATTTTTGTACAAAACTTCATAAGCTTTTGATTTAGCTTCACTTACCGCCTTCTTTGCTTCCTTCTTTGCTATTTTGTAGTTTGTGACAGTTTCAACTGTTCTATCCTTAGACATAGCTTTAAAGCAAGCTCTTTTAATTTTGAGCTTCTCTTGCACCCCTCCACTCCACCACCAAGTCTCATTTTGGCCTGGAGCTCCTCCCTTTGACTCGTCTAGCATCTCTTTGGCTACCCGTTGGATACAAGATGCTACTGCCTCCACCATCTCATTAGCACTTCCGTTACAATCCCAAGATAAGTCTTCTAAAACCTTCTCCCTGAAGCTTGATTGTTTCAATTGAAGATTCCGCCATCTATTAGTGATCTTGAAAACCCCCATTTTCTTTAGGGATTTTATCACTTGTGCCCCTCCGAGATATCACAATATCAGTTATACCCCTATCTTTTTGGTAATATCAGTTGTGCCCCTCACTTCTTGCCGTTTTATCAGTTGTGCCCCTTGGGTTAGTTGACGTCCACCACAGTACAAACGGACGTTAACTTTGAGGACATAAACGAAATTAATTTTAAAAAAATGGTTTAATGGTCATTTTTACACCCTCTTCTTCTTCCTCCTCTTCCCCCATCATCTTCCTCCTCCTCCAACCTCCTCCCTCTCCGCCCGGAACTCCTCCCCCACCTCCGGCCTGCTCTCTTCTCGGCCGCGCCTCCCGCGGCCCCGCCAGGAGCCCAGCGGCCTCCTCCGGCCCTCGCACCTCCCTCGGCTCTCGCCGCCAGCCCGCACCTCCTCCGCATCCTCGCACAGCCGCCCCTGCTCCCCCTCCCCCTGCCCTGCACCGCCGCCTCCCCCTCCCCCTCCCCCGCACGCACCGCCCCTGCTCCCCCTCCCCCCTCCGCCAGAGCTCCAGCCTGCGGCCTCCCCTTCGCCAGAGCTCCAGCCTGCGACCTCCCCTCCGCCTGCAGCGCCTCACCTCCTGTCCACCACAGCCACTGCCATCGCGCGGCTGTTTTCTCCAGCGCCTCCCCGCGCGGGCCATGCTGCGGCGCCGACCACCGCTCCCCCTTCCGTGGTGATCCACCTGTGCCCTAACCGCACCGCCGCCTCCCCTCCCCCTCCCCCGCACGCACCGTCCCTGCTCTCCCTCTTCCCTGCCCCGCACCGCTGCCTCCCCTCCCCTCCCCCCGCACGCACCGCCCCTGCTCCCCCTCTCCCCTGCCCCGCACCGTCGCCTCCCCCTCCCCCTCCCCCGCACGCGCCACCCCCTTCCTGGACTCCGCGCGTGGTAGCTGCCCCTCGCCAGAAGCCAAGCGGTCCCATCTACCTCGCGCTCAGCCGTTGTGCCCCCTGACCACGGCCTGGGCATCCTCCCGCTCTCCCGCCCGCTGCCGTGTCTGCTCCCCATAGTCGCCCGCGCGCCTCTAGCCTCGGTCCCTGCTCCCCCTCCGCGCCTCCCGCCCTGCCAGGAGCCCAGCAACCTCCCCCGGCTCCCGCCGCCAGCCCACACCTCCTCCGCATCCTCGCACCTCCTCCCCAACCCTCCTCCTCATTTGATTTTATTCTGTCCATAATACCCCTCTTAACCACACCATGGTTTGAGTAAACTATGGTTATTTTAATTTTTTGACGGTCAATCTGACGGAAGGGCACAATTGATGACGGAGTAAGAAGTGAGGGGCACAACTGATATTACCAAAAAGATAGGGGCATAACTGATATTGCGATATCTCGGAGGGGCACAAGTGATAAAATCCCTTTTCTTTACTAGCCCTTTTATTTGCATATCCATGACTAACAAGCGATGTTGGGTGGTCAGACTCTCTCCTGGGATTACTTTGCAGTCTTTGCAACACAATCGATCTCTTCTTTTCAACACAAAGTAATCTATTTGTGTTCTAGTCGATCCACTCTTATAAGTAATTAAATGCTCCTTCCTCTTCTTGAAGAGAGTATTTGCAATTAAAAGATCATAAAAATGTACTAAGTCTTCTCCCACTATAAATAGGGTCGACTACATAGATTCTTGTTCAAATCCATGTTAAAAGATTCGACTATTTTTTACGTTGGCCATCGACTACCTAACGCAACCTCTACTAGAGTGGGATTTGAACCCTGATCTTTTGTGTGGTAGACACATTGTACTATCACTAGACCATTAAGTGGGTACTGATGAAAAGTTCACAAGTCGTTATAAAATCTAGAAAGACTTTTCCCTCTTCATTTCTATCCCCGAAGCCATGTCCTCCATGAACACTAGCATACTTGAAGTATCCTTTCTCACGTGTCCATTAAAATCTCCACCTAGGCAAATCATCTCTCTTTATGGGATTCCTTGCATAATCTTTATCCAAATCCTTCCAAAAAGCTTGCTTAATCCTATAATCTAAACCAATTTGCAGTGCATAAATTGAGATGATATTAAGAATTTCTTCTTCGAGCACCACTTTTAGCAACATAATCCGATCACCGGATCTTGGCACCTTAACCACACAATCCTTTAAATCCTTATGAATAACCACTCCAACACCATTTCCGCCCTTATCTTTACCTGAATACCAAAGTTTAAAGCATGTCTTCTCGATCTCCCTTGCTTTCTCTCCAACCCATTTTGTCTCTTGTAGACATAATATCTGAATCTTCATTCTTTCCATCGCATCAACTATCTCAATCGATTTGTCAGTCAAAGTGTCAATATTCCAACTACCTATCCGCAACTTTCTTTGCAACCTCTTTTGGACTAACTTCTTTACCCGCATGTGTTCATCGTGCGAGAACCCTTGCAAATTTTGGACAATATCTGGGTGACGATGCTCCGGAACTAGCTTATTTACTCGCATGCGTTCCTCATGCGAGAACCCTTGCAAAATTTGAACTACATCCGAGCTGCGATGTAGCGGGCATTACCAACTTTTCATTACGTTCGGGCGATGCAACGCGTCGCAAGTAGGGAACGCCCCAACGAAATCCAGATGTTTGCTTAAATCTATGTTTAAAAGATCCGAACGAATTCGAGACAAATTCCTAAATAATGTTCTTAAAAGAAGAACACTTAGGAATTTATCCGAATGATTTCGAGACAAATTCCTCTAAAACACTATTTAGGAATATATCTCTCGTGTGCTGACTGTCGGCTACCTAACACGTAACCCTCCTCAATTTACCCAGACTTGGGAGTGGAAGTGAAAGTGCTACAAAATTTTAAAGTTAATATATGGAAGTGGAAGTACTACCAAATTTTCCTAATATAATTGGTACGCTCGTTTCCTTTCAAAGTTAAACCATGAAGTATTAGGGGAAGATGCACTTGAACCACCAGATTCACAGACGAAGATTGGGCTTTTGGGTTCTTGTCAGGAATGGGTTTATACAATGATGAACTGACATTACTTGGTTTTTTTTGCTCAGTAGTATGATTGGTTGCTTATGCTTACCTTTCATTTTATTAAAGGTTTTAGATGGGGAGGAGTGATAATGCAGTGGCCTTTTCTTTTTATTTATTTTGTAATTGTGTGTGTATTTTGGGGGGTGGGTGCGCAAGGATTAATCCGTTTCACAAGTAAGGTTGTTTTAATCGTTAAAAATGCAGTCCTCTGTATTTCTTTTTTGAATGATTTCGCCTTTTCCCCGAATTCATTTTTCTATGTATTGGCTTCCCATCTGAGAACCCATCTGTTTTGACCTTTCTCAGCTGCTACGGTAAGATTGTAGAAAATGGATTTATCTATTATCAAAAGTTTGTGAATACCGTAGTAATAGATTTGATTCCAATGTGCATCTTATCTTCAGGGTTGCAGACATATTTGAATTGGTTGAGGATGTGATGCAAGTTAAGCTATCCTAGGGGCAACTATTCACCAAGAACTACGTGGAGATCGAAGGTTAAGTTATTTTTCCAGGTGTTTGAGTCCCTCATCTGATTTCTAGGATAAAAGGTATGCCTATGCGTGAATTGTTTGTCGTATTCACTAATTGGATTCGATCAGCTTGAATTCTGACAACTTGCATTAACTACACTAGGTTTTAAGTGCTAGAATTGTTTATTGGTTTGGATTCAGTGTTACTTTTTTTGCAGCACTTTGTGAGCATCACTACTTATTTTGGTGACAGGAATAAAAGTCCCATGTAAAAGTACGAGTCTAATTAATGGAACAACATATTTTCTATTGCTTTTTCTTACCTTAAAATACCTGATTAGAAATATTTATGGTTTAATCTCCCAATCGCTTTTGGAGAAGCTGGACTGTTACTCTCTACAACTTTGCCATCATTTTCTCTTTATGTTTGCATCATGAATTGGAAGAAAGCACCCTGAACTTGCCTCAAGATGGCATTATAGAACTGTATATTATGAGTATGAGGAAATTCTTTTCTCAATCTTAAACTTTGCATGAAATTCTTAATCAGAACTTATCTATATTACATTTTATTTTAATGGTAAGACGTTACTTCCTTTACATATACTAATAATAAATTACTGCTTGATATAACAGTTACACTGCGTTAATATCTTCTCTGCAGAATCGGTTGAAGTTGAACAGAATAGGTAGTAGTATTTGAATATAAAAATAGATTTACTAGATAAATACTTTAAAATTATTTACATTTTAATTATTTTACCATTAAGTGACTTACATAGGCGACAATGAAGTTGCTCACATCTAACCGGGACATGTTAAATGTATCAATTTCATTAGACATCACCGATTCAGAGTTGTGCATTTAGGTTTACTGTGGAAGTTTTTCTTTATGATAGTCTTTAGATATACAATTTTACTGCTCACTACTTGGCTCATCTAGGGTTTCTGTTCGACCTTGATGGCTATGTTCACTGCCCCCGAGTCTCTGCAATCTTAAGTCGCTTTGGCTATTTTTGGAGGAAGAACAACCATCATGGTTTCTGCACCTTTCTAGTGCATTGGAAAAATAATCCAAATAAACACTCAATGAATATTCTTAAACAATATTTTTTATCCAATCCTCACTGAGTTTTACTTTGGAGTAATTTTTCTGCTAGTATTATTAAAAGAGATTTTTACTCGACAGACTCTATAATCTTTGTCAATAACCTCCACTACCTTTGAAACAACCTAATTCCCCCCTCGACCCCGTAAACTTGCTCCATCTTACCCGACAGACCTTGCCGTCATCTTTAACTTTATTCGAGTTAATTACTTGAGTTAATCAAACCAAAGAAAATCAAAGGTGGATCTTCAATATCCCTCTCTCCTTCCTTCTCCTCCCCCTTCTTCATTGTCTTCTTCATCGTCTTCTTCTACCCAGGCATCCACGGCGGTGTGCCACGAGTCTGCGAGCTTGGGTGGAAGGGGGCCTGGGAGGTGAGGAGGGCGTGGGCCTTGATGTGGGAGGCGATGGCGAGGAGGTCTGAGGGATCAGACAGGGGGCACGAGTCGTCCGAGAGGCGGTCCCTGTAGAGTGAATGGAGGAGACGAGGCTTCAGTCGCACGTCGCTCAAGTTATCCACGTAAGAAAGGCGGCGGAGGGAACGGTCCTCCTCCTCTTCTTCTTTGACCAAAAATTGGGGATTTTGGGAGGGTTCGTTCTTTGAGGTGCCCAATGTTGTTTCCTGTAGCACCTTGTTGCATGCCATTTGCGGAAGGGGTGATCTCGATGGGGCAATTGCATGTTTGGGAACGATGGAGGAGAAGGGAGTAATGCCCAGTGACGTTACTTACAGGTTACGACACCGTGCTGAGTGCGTTGTACAAGAACGACCGCGCAGAGGAAGCCGGCGGAGGGCACATGGCATGCAACAACGTGCTATAAGAAACAATATTTGCAGGAGAAAGGCGACGGAGGGAACATGAGAAAGGGGGAGGGGACGGGGGTGGAGGGGGATGGGGCATGGGCGGCAGACCTGGAGGAAGAGGCGGAGGTCGGAGAGAGGAGGGTGAGGGTGGCAGATCTGGAGGAGGGTGAGAGCGGCGGATGTGGAGGCGGTGGGTGAGTGCTGGGTGGGGAATGGGAGATGAGGAGGAGGGTGAGAGGGAGGGGCAAGTAATGTAATTTTAATAAATAAAATGGGTATAATGTAAAAGAACTCAATGGAATCCGGTTAGTTTTAAGGGGTAAATGGATGGGGGTTAACCACATGATCTGTAGGATAAGAGTTAGCAAGTTTATGGGGTCGAGGGGGGAATTAGGTTGTTTCAAAGGTCGTGGAGGTAATTGACAAAAATTACATGGTCTTTCGGGTAAAATTCCCTTATTAAAAATATGAAGGATTATTATATTTGAATGGCAGAAAATTGAGTGGCTATAGGTCATGTTCTTGTGCTTGTAACACTGGCTAATTAACAAAATAATTAGTCGAATCGGTTACTTGGTTTCTTCCCATCCAAATAGGGACCATTTTTTTTGTAAATTTTCCGTACTCTTCAAAGATCCTGCAAGGTCAAACATCCAATTGCTCGCATTGTCAGATGGCAGTATCCAATCGATGTATAAGTTATCCAAACCACCTTAAGTGAGATTTCATCGGAAACACAATTATTTCATCCGGTATTTTTTTCATTGGTGCTTGTGCACATCCTTTTGAATATCTGCTTGATAGATTTTCCTTTTGTAACTTAAAGAATATGAAAAATGAGTAAAGCAAGTAAATACTGCAATATCTGGAGTGGGTAGAGACGTAGCCTGATAGAGCCACACAGGGGTAGTGGTAATCTCACACTAAAAGGGGTTATGTCTTCAAAATGAGGGATAACAGGCCATCCAAACTAGACAGATGTGGATGTATAAGTTTGTAGAGCCTATTATTGTATGGAATCTTGAGACTACCACGAGCATCCTCCCTCGTGAGAGCAAACTTGGCAAGCTTAGAAGTAGAGATTCTTTGTTGAGCACCATCTCGTTTGTTGCGGATTTATGATGTGGAAATGGGTCCTAAGGTGCATTTGTATACATTTGACTAAACAAACATTCTGTAAGGCCACTGGACAAATGCTGATCTGGAGGCTTCATGGACCTGATCAATGACAGCTGCATTTGTGCTAGCCTACATCGAAGAACTTTTATGTAGGTTATGCTATTTTCAAAAAATGCAGATACGAGTTCCCAACATGTTTTCTATTTGAGAGGTTATGCTACTAAGTGTGGTATGTTTTCTGTTTGAGAGGTTATGCTGTCAAGTGTGGTCTGCAAAGGATTGAAAATCATATATTATCGATTATATATAGAGGGGTTTAAAGAAAGGTGGTTGCCAGTGGTATTTTTGTTTCTTCAGTGGATTGGGTGGTAGATCAGTGCACCTTCCACTTAAAAGGCAGTGCCTCGCAAATTACCATTTCATGCAAGATAAATAAAATCATTAGATATATTATGGTATTGTGGCTATAAATCTTTGGGGATCACAATAAAAAAAGATCTTTGGGATGAATCACGTAAAGGATTTCCAAATTTGAGATCTCTATCAAACATGTATATTCTTTCATGTACACTCATGTCATTACTTTACGCCACTAATGTAACTACCTTTGAGTCAATGTAATGAGACATAAATCTACTGGTTGATTTATTTAATCATCTTATCGTCCATTCCTCTCCCGCATTCTCTCATATCAAAGCTCGCTTGTGTACAAGGACAATGATTGTCGACGACCGCGATGTAGATGGCTTTGATTGCGACTCCAACAATAAGGCAAGAAGGTGGAGAGATGCACGGCCTATTGGATCGAAGGGCATGGAGTTGGTGATGGGTTTCATGGTTACATTCGAAGATAAAGAGGATGATGGTTGGAGGAGGATGGTAGAGAGGGAGAAGTAGAATGTGCATGGGGAGGTGGCAGCGACAACAAAGGGGGAACATGAGATGAAGTCGAGGAAGAGAGTTACAATAGATGGGAGAGAGAGGAGAAGGAGAGGGTGCATGTGGAAGAGATAGTTGCGATGGCAGGGGTGTCCATCTTTCCTCCTGATGGATGAATAGATAGAAATCCTCCCAGTCCTACCTTTACTAAGAATAAGGGAATTCAGAACTATCCCAACTAGTAATGAAACAATGGCCTTCGGGGGATTTTTCCAAGGGAAAAAACTTGGCTGTTTGTGTTATTGGGTGTGGGAATGTTTCCTCTCTTTCCTTTGTTGCTTATTATATTCTTATTGCTCTGCGAGATGATCTGGAAGTTCGTCCGTTGACTCAATTTCGTCCATTCTGAGCGGCCCTAACATGGCCTCAGCTACACCCTCCCCTTTCTTGTTCATCGCTCTTCCCTGAGACCAAGGGCTCGTCTCTCGCTGGGGTTGCGTATAGTGGAAAGATTTGCCTTAGCTCTATCTCCTGCTTTGGTAACTAATCCTTCCTCTCCGTAATATATAATCTTGTTGTTTTTTAATATGTATATGTCGGAATGCCTTTCTTCTTGCTTTGTCATGCGTCTATTGCTTCTCTTTCGAGCCACTACTCTCTATAGGTCAATCTCGCTATACAATTATACTTATATGAGAAATAGGCCCCTCTCCCCAAGGTTATAGCCTTGAGGATTATCACGAGTGGACCAAATAGCCGTGTTGGTATGTGTGTGTGGGTAGGTGAGGTGTAGCGGAGGAGGAGAAATGGAGGAGAGAGAGAGGGCATTCGGGTGGTGGAGGCAAGGGAGATGGAGGAGGAAAGGGTAGTAGGGATGGTGGTGGTAGGGGGAGCTGACAGGGGAGAAGGAAATGGTGTTATGGGTGGCAACGACGAATCAGGATGGACAAAGAGAATGTGTTGGCAGTAGCAGTGACAGGGTATGTAGAGGTGGATGTGGGAGACAAATGAGGAGAGGGTGCTGGGAGGCGGCGGCAGCAGGGGACACGTCATCGAGGAGGATAGGTGATGGAGGATGGGGGAGAGTGAGAGGAGAGGGTATTGGGGACAGGGACAATGGCTATGGAGGAGGGGGATGCGTGAGTGATGCATTGTGAAATCAAGGATTAGACAACAACTAAGATTTTTGGATTAGTTCGGATTTGCCCTCTTTTCTTCATCAAAATTGAGTCCTTCACAATGTTAATTTTATTTAATAAAAATCAAGGCCACATGTGATATCGTATTAGTTATTAAGTTGAGTTAATTTTATTATAAAGTTAAAGTTTTCTCCTCAACTCGTCTCTTCTTCCTTCTATCCCACACACCACGATTAATCCATCAAAACCCCCGTGTAACATGCACATTCTTCTTTCTTCCCTTCATCCCCTATTTTCAACCAATAAACCATTTTTTCTTTATCAGAGAGAGGGAGGAGGAAAAGGATGTATTGTGGGTGGTGGCGACAACTACAACCGTTGTGAGGGAGGGGGATGGGAAAGAGGGAGTGAGGAGTGTCATAATTTACAAATATTATGGACTTAGAAGAGTAAAATTCTCGACATTTAACTTATTACGTCAATGTTAATGGTGAAAGACAGAATATAATACAAGGGTAATTGTTAGAGTATATGTTTAGACGGGTAATTGGATCCCTCAGGTTTAGTCCCACATCGTTGAATGAGTGGGACTTGATCATATTGGCCACACCGCTATATTCAGTGTGAGATTAATATAACATCAACAATTTGAGGCAGTTCTCCAGTGGTTTCATCCCGCTCCTTATGGAGTAGTGTTTCACGCAAGTACCTGTGTCCTTCATGGTTCTTTCTCTGTGTATCTGATTACGCTTCCGATCAGGTTCCGATTCCTTCATGCTTGTCACACCTTTCAATGGAAGATAAGCGTGGGATTTGGAGCTCATATGGTTACTATGCACTGAAAGAAAGTATTTTATCTCATGTGACGCCATGGATTGCAAGTGACTTGAATTGTCAATGGAGTGTTCTCATAGTGTTACCATTCTCAGGTTTTCACAGGATGTTCATTTCTTATCAGAATGCCTTTTGATCTTCTCCAGAAAATCTCCTAGCTTACTGGAAAGGTGAAACTATGTTGGAAATAGGTGTTGTAAAATGTTTCACGACAGCGAGGGAAGATGACAGTAAGCATAAAGGAAACATTTTACGACAATTCCAATGTAAATGTCGTACAACACGTATGGATTGAATCTTCTGAGCACAATGGTGATGGATTATTCCGATTCCTTAAAGGTCTTTTAACATCACTGAATATCGTTTGGAGAAGTTTGACAAAAAGGAAGGAGTTCACAGTGCATATGAAGCTCGACCTCTTCAATTGGTTGCACTCACAAGTTTGCCATGATCTTCACCACTCCCTAACAGGCTCACTCATGGATGAGAGGAAACAACTTGGTTCACCGAGCCTGGAAATAGAACAGGTAGCCTATGTGGATGGAAATAATTGTTTCTTCCTTTTCATGGATTTACAATCAATTTGCAAGTTGAAGGTAGGTAGAAACACTGCTCATCTATAGCTTAACAGATCTGTTGTGGCTAGCAGAGGGCATGTCTGTTGCTCTCGGATGAAAATCAAGCATCTTCACATTACTGCTGTCGCCTGTAGATGTGCGTATGGGAAGTTTTTCTAAGTAATGTGTAAACATTGCTATGGTGAAGATGAATTTGTGTGTGTTATGAACACATACATCAGCTGCATTCCATAAATCCACTATTCTATTGAACGAAGATGCCGCTAGTATAGGGGGATTGGCTGAAATCCGATGTCGGTGATTACTAACTTGTGAACTACTGGGATCTTCTCTGTTTGTAAGTTGGACAAGCTCCACAGCTCAGCCTAGATTAGGATTAAACAGCTAGATCACCTGGTCATTAAACAGAAAGGGTTCTGAGTTAATTACGAGGATCGTGTTCCATTGTTCACCCTCTTTTCTTGACCTGCACTGGTAACCGTGGGTATCGATTGCAGAGATAAATGTGCATTTGAGTTCTGCTCCTACTTCATCAGTTCTAATATCGGTTGTACTCCTATGTTACAAGATTCGCAGTTCAGCCCTTTGTAATATCTGCTATGCCCCTACTTTACCTTAACAGAAGGGTAGAACTGTGAGCTTTGTAAGAAGGTAGAGACACAACTGATATTGCAAAAAAGGGAGAGGCATAACTGATATCGCAGAAGTTAAGAAGGGAACAAGTGATAAAAAATCTAATTAAAATTATAATTTAAATGGAAAGAGAAAAATGTAAAAAATGTACTAAGCCTTCTCCCAGTATAAGTAGGGTCGGAAAGACTCCATTTTTTCCTCTTTCCGGATGGTAAATATTTCTCAGAACATGGAGTGAATCAAACCCATGTTTGAATTGAAACTGAGATACTGATGCAAGTTCTTCCCTTCTGAATCAGATAGATTCATATCGGAAAAAGGTTGACAATAAGTTCTTTCCCAATTGACTATTTGTTCCTCTGTTAGAGGTGTTTCAGAAATGTCTGCGATCGAGTAAATAGCCCTACGAATGAATGGATCGAATCGAATTGGAAAATGGAAAGATTTGTACAAGTTATATATGAATATATCAGATACTCGTAACTCGATTGGTGAAATACCACATATTTTGTTTTGACATGACCAAAAAACAGAAAAAAAATTTTCTCGAAAAACAATATTTTTTCCTTCACAAATTTATTTGTAATACGATTCTGATTTTTTCGTTACCAAAATATTTTTGTCATATTTGCAATTAGGTATTGTGCGGGAACCCAATCGTCTTGCTCAAATCCATGTTGAAAGATTCGACTATTTTTTACGCTGGTCGTCGACTACCTAATGCAACCCCCTGCAAGAGTAGGATTTGAACTCTAGTCTTTTGTGTGGTAGACACATTGTACTACCACTAGACCATTAAGTGGGTTCTGGAAGGAGAAAAATGTAAACAAGTAAAATCCAAAAGCATAGACAATAAAATCTGATATGAATTACATAATTATATATGGTTATAAACATGAAACTTCTGCATAATAAAAAATGTGCAAGTTGCATATGCAGCTTTGAAAAAAACTAAAGGTCATAAAGTAGAACGAAACTATATAATAAGTAAAAGCTCTTGCATTTGGGTCGGCACTAGGGACACGAATGAAGGAGAATTTGGATTTGATGAGGCTTGAGAAACCACACGTAAAGAGAAATAGCATCATCAAAGCTTAAATCTTTAGTTGTACCAGCAAATCAAGGGGAAAAAATAGGACCAAAGGCAAGAAACTGAATTAAAAAAGCTATAAAAATAAGGCACACAAGTAAAGGGAGGAAAGAGGACATCAAGATTTGGAAAGAACATTAAGATTGTAAACCTTCAAGCCCTTGGTAGATAATGGATGGTTTCACATGTTTGCCTGTAGCAGTCCATATATTTCAACATCTTTTCGAGTAACTAGGACTACATTTTGGATCTACTAGTTATGTTATGGCTGGAGTCCCACCCATGACCATCTAGTTGAATTAAGGAAGCTGTGGGTATTATAGAGTGTCAATTAATTGGAGAAACGGGTACTCGATTAACATTAAGAACTTTTCATAATGGTGGGGTATTTCTTATTGAACATGTACGAGGTCCCTATAGTGAAAAAAAAAATAAATTTCTAATGAGGATTTGGATCATCCCAAGAGGAGGGTGGGGAAGGGGATCACATGTGGGTCGCAAGGGTCAGGGGAACTTCATCGTCTGTGGTTTACTTCAGCGGTGAGGTGTACGCATGTTGTTGGGTAATCGAATGGGTCTTCATGATACCGATGATTGGGGATAGCTTTTGGGAGTGGGTTGTGATGAGATGATTTGTTTAGTCATGAGATGTTGGGGATTCGGTTGAAGAAGTTAAGATGAGATGGAGAGTGGAAAGTGGTGGTTGGCAATTAATCAATTAACAATAATTAACAATAAGAACTTTTCATAATGGTAGAGTATTTTCAGGTAGTACTGCTGAACATGTATGAGCTCCTTGTAATGGAAAAACAGAATTCAATGAGGATTTGGTTCATCCAGAAGGAGGGCAAGGAAGGGTCTCACATGCGGGGTCGCAAGGGTTGATGGAGCTCCATTGTTGGTTGTTTCAGTTCAGCAATGAGGTGTACCAATGTTATTGGGTGATTGAATGGGTCTTTGCATGCTCGATGATTGGGGGAAGCATTTGGAATGGGTTGTTGTATTCAGATGGTTTGTTTACTCATGAGATGTGGGGGCTCGATTGAAGAAGAGGGGAAGCGGGAGAACCACTTGCATCAGAGGTGAAGGAACCTTATATCTTTGGGAGCGGAGGCTCATACTCTCTTTCGTATCTAATCTTCTCACCTCCACTTGTAATTGAGTGCGAAACCATAAAACATTGGTTCATAGGTACCTTTTTATCAGTAACCTGGCTGGCCTAAGTGTTCGGTCTTTCTAGGACTTCAATAGGTTGGTATACACACTTCATTGCGTCTGGTCAAAAGTTGCTGGAAATGTAAACAATGACTACCTAGTCTTCGAAGCCCAAACTAATAACCAAGGGAACTGGATCCTATATTATAGGCAAAAACTAATGATTTCATGAAAATACGAGGAAGAGTTGATTGTAAAGGTTGGCAATTGGTAGTGATGCGTTTAGCAATCAGTGGTAAGATTGGGTCTTTGGGGGGAATGGTGTTTTCAGTGCACAGATGGGGGCGGCGGAGAGGATGGGAGGAAAATATGCGGTTGAACAAGAACAGAGGACGTGCTCGGAGTGGAAGGAGCTCGGAGTTGCATTGCAAGGTGTTTGGAACAGAGGGAATTCTCCGACAAGGAGCAGGTGAGGTGGTGCTGGTAGGTGACGGATGGTTGCCCATGAGCAGAAGAAGATGGTGGAGGAAGAAACTAGATAGAGGATAGTATCTTATTACGCTCATACTTCTCCCATTTTATGGAATTACACTTGTACCTCTAAGTTAACGTATGTTATATAGACGATAACTTACTGGGAAGCATAACTGTTAATCACCCAAAAAGGTAGGAGCAAAAGTGACATTAAAAAAAGATCGAGGATTAACGTAAATTGTAGAATTTAGATATGGGCAACAAGTGTGAAAAATCCAAAGATAAAACGGGCATTCTTTAAGTCCATAGTGTTCGTATACTCAGGATAGAATTAATAAGATCGGTCTATCTGTTGAAAACATGCTCTTTAAGGCATACATTAAACATTAATTTCCATGATCAATACGAATTAATGTATTACATATTAACAAAGTTAGAGTCATGTATATCCGATTCATATAGTAATTGCAAGATGTACGCGGGAACCAATCAAAACATTTATACATCATTTTAGGACGTGATCCACAAAAGACAAAGCAATAAATAAATTATGACAAATAAGATAGAAAACAGATTAGATTAGATATCACCGAAGCGTCTACTATTGCTGCCTTAGAGAGGATATCGCCCCACAATACCAATGCGAAGGGTACTGATGATCCGCTCTCGCGATATGATGGCACACGATTGTTATCCACACATACCGATGAAAACATCCTTGAAAATACCTCAGAGAACTGCAGCTGAGAGAAGAAGAAACCACATATCACAGTTGCAGTGGAGCAACAGAGAGAAAAAGACGGTGAGAGAGTTTTCTTGCGAGCGATGAAAACGATGTCTACGGAAAGGGTATAAGAAGACCTAGAGCTTAACTTTTCATCTTCTGAACATGCCCCCCCACCCAAGCAGGCGCCTCTACGGATTCTGAAATGATGGTTAGATCAGATTTGTTGGAGTTGAATCGAATTCCCTCATTGTGATCGAATCACATTTATTTCTTAGAATTAATTTATTCAACCTTCTAATGAAACATGCATCAAAAGTATCAAGATCTGTGATCCGAATTGATTCTCCCAAGTCAGAGTTGGAGACGGAGTGGAGCGCTCACGCATGTGTTGGGTTTTGAACCACCAAAAATTTAGAACTACTAGATGTGGTACTAAGTTTCCACCCAAGACTCACCTTGTTTTAAATTTGTGAATTCCTAACTTCCCCTCAGTATCATTTAGTTTCTCAATTGAAATCAAATTAAAATCTAATGTAACTGCATAGGCTTACCAAATTAAAATCTAATTCCAGTTTGAACCTCTATTCGAGTTTACTACTTTGACCTTAACATGAGCAAAGTGAACTTTGTTTTGAACTTGAGACTTTATTGTTAAAATATACGGTATAAATAATGAAGTATTGTTTTTGGTACAATCTTCAAGATTGGTTCTCTTAAAGGACGTGCACTCTTATCTTGTTTCATGAATGTATTCAGGAAAGATCATCTTCCTTTAACTACGGTCCACAATAACACTCACATAGGTTGCGTTCGTCAAAGATGCAGTGCTAACATCCTGCCCAAAGCCTACACTCTTCCTAAAACTTACATGTTAAATGGCACTCATGCTTCCAGGGATAAGACACTCATGCGTAAGCATTGAAATGAAAGTGTTAACTAGTTCTCCAAACAACTTGTTATTACCACATTGAACCTACTTTGTGGTATCTCCACTCAGATAGGTTGGGTTGTTACTATAAAGAAACTCTTAATGGATCTGAGTCCCACCCCAAGCTTAGACTTTAGGATTAAATATGTATCTAGTCCCTTAGTCAATGGATCTGTCATGTTGTCTTTGGATCCAACAAAATCCACAATCAATACTCCACGAGGCACCAAATCCCTTAACGTCTTAAGTCTGAGTTGTATGTGTCTCCTTGCTCTTTGATTGAACTTTGAACTCTTGATCTTGGCAATTGTGGTCAAGTAGTCACAATGTACAGAGATCGTAGGAACTGACTGACATACCAAAAGAATTTCAGAAAGGAGTTCCCTTAGCCATTCAACCTCAATCCCTAGTGTCCAAAGCACACAACTCACCCTCAAACACAACCCGAGCTAAAATCTTCTCCTTCACAAACCTCCATGAGACTGCACCGCCTCCAAGGGTAAAAATATACCATGTAACTCAATTACTCACAGACTCCTCCATTTTTCCTATCCATCTTACATCACTATATCCTTCTCATACAGATGGACGTCTACCATAATACAAACCAAGGAAAATAGTTTCCTTCAAGCACTTCAATACTCAATCCAGAGCCTCCCAGCGAGTACTGTTAGGATAACTAGTGTATCTACTAAGTTTTGCAACCGAGAATGATATATCAAATCTCGTTCATTTTGCAAGATACATTAAGCTTCCTATCACTTGTCAATACCTTAGTTGAGCTACGGATACTCCACTCTTGTTCTTACACAGAGTTTTAGATGAATCAAAATGAGTGCTTACAGCTTTGCAATCTTGATATCCAAATTTTCAAGTACCTTATCAATAGTGAGATTTTGAAACTACAATCCCATCAACTAACCTTATCGGTTCGAGATCCAAGATCACATCGAAAATACCCATGTCCTTCATCTCAAACTTGCTATTTAGGAACGCTTTAGTCTCATTAATAATCCTCATATGTGATCCAAACAACAGGATGTCATCAACAAATAGGCACAAGACATTACACTCATCATCTTTCACCTTGGAATAAACGTACTTACCGGATTCATGAACGTTAAAGTCACATGATGAAATAGTTTTGTCAAAATTTTCATGCCACTACTTTGGTACTTGTTTCAATTCGTAAAGGTATTTAACACGTTTGCAAACTTTTCCATCATATCATGAGTTACAAGTCCATCAGGTTGATCCATATAGATCTCCTCAAGATTGTCATGCAAGAACGCGATCTTTACATCCATTTGGTGGATAGAAAGATCATATAGAAATGCCAATGCTATATGCATCCAGATTGTGATCATTCTAGTCACATATGAATAAGTATCAAATAATCGGTACCTTCTACCTAAAGCCCTTAGCAACTAATTTGGCTTTATAATTTTCAATAGATCTGCCAAGCCTAAGCTTTCTCTTAAACATCCATTTACGCTCAACTGTAGAGTATCCTTTGGGTAAATTAACCACTTCTCAAGTCCTATTTGCCATAATTGAATTCATCTCAGATTTGACGAATGCCTTCCATTGTTTTGCTTCAGATGAAGTCATGGCTTTTTTGTACCTTGGAAGATCTCCCTCGATCTAGTAGACAACAATGTCACTACCTAGATCATTGGCTATCTACGGTCGTTTACTCTTCCTTGGCTTAATTTCTTCTGAAAAGTCGTTGGGTTCATGTTGAATCTCAACCACCACATTTGTTGTCCTTTCCAATTGATCTGGAATAGACCCTGATGTGGAGGTATCATCACTCGTCAGATTTTGAGGAATATCAGTCTTCATAGGGAAGACACTCTCAAAAAATGTAGCATCACATAGTTCAACAATAATGTTGACATTTATGCTCGTTATGTCAGATCGGATTACCAAGAACCTATATGCATAACTATTTTTTAGATAATCTAAAAAGATCGTATCAACTGTTTTAGGATCTAGATTTTTTTCGAATGTGTTCTGAGAATAAAACCTTAGCGAGACAACCCCACACTTTGAGATACCCTAAGCTTGATTTTCTATTTCTCTAAAATTGAAAAGGACACATTTCCATATGGCTTGGAAGGATCGTGTTCAGAATATGGTAAGCCATATTTAAGTCCTTCCCCACATATAGGTTGGAATTCCAGAACTCTACAGTAGAGCATTGATCATGTCAGTTAAGGTCTTATTTTTATGTTCTGCTATCACCATTTGATTGTGGTAAAGAGCAATAACTTTATGAACTATGTCAAACAGTTTACAATGCTCATCAAACAATTAGGAGTATATTCACCCCATCTATATGTCTTAAGGTGTTTAAGCACTTTTCTTTTTGTGTATCAGCTTCATTCTTAAAAATAAGACATTTTTCTAAGGCTTTGTCCTTGATTTTCATTAGATACACATAATAGTATCTACTTAAAAATAAGACATTTCCAAACCATGGAGCATGAATATTAACTCATGTTCCTGTCTAGAAACTGACTTCCATTTTGTCATGGAAAACTTTAAGAACTTGATGACAGAGTATTTCTCAATATCGAGATCCTTGGTGTTATACTTCCAGTCTAGTTTTTCCTAAAGCCCCTTCACAATCTACGTGGATGAATGGTATGCGACAAATAACGTGGTGAATAGAGCATTGTTTCAGATTTCTCGAAATTCTGAAATTTTGGTTTCGACAATGAATAGAAATCTTGAGCGAAATGTCGATATGAGGGCACTTTCCGGTCATTTCTTCACAAATGATGGTATATATGGGTGAAATGTTGTCGAAATTTCATCAAAATTTTGATGAAATTTTGTATCGATGTGATATCGATACGATATCCGAAACCGATATTTAAACCCTTGGAACAAAGCCGACAAGATACAAACATGACATATACGATCGTGTTCCTTCCACATGTACTGAGCCTTCTAACTGTTGGGTGAGGGGTTATCCTTTTCCATCGTAGGGTATTCAGTTTCAAGCATCGAATCTACAGTGGTTGATCCGATTTTCATGCATTGTTTCCAATGCTTGAAATTCTGACCACCGATTTTTTCAGGCATTCCAATCATATCCACCATCGATTTAAGCATAATACCCGACATGATTTTAATTATGTTTCCTGGTATCCTCTCTAAGATTATTGAAAATAAGTTCGTTAAAGCATCCATTAAACAATAATTTCTATGATTAATACGAATCAATGCATCACAGATTAACGAGATTAAAATCATGCATATTTGACTCATATAGGAATTACAAGATGCACGCATGAACCTATCAAATTATTTATACATCATTTTAAGGTAAGATCTAGGAAAGACAAAGCAATAAATAAATTACGGCAAACAAGTTAGAAAACATATTAGATTAGAGACCACCGAAATGCCCTTTATGGACTGTCCTTGAGAGAATATCTCCACCACAATTCCAGTGCGAAGGATACTAGTGATCTGCTACCAGGATATGACGACACATGATTGTCGTTTGCGCACATCAACAAGATTATCCTTGGAACTGCCTCAGAGAACTACAACCGAGAGACGAAAAATTGCAGGTCGCAATTGTGATGGAACAACAGAGAACAAAAGACGGTGAGAGAGTTTTCTTGCAGTGAAAGAAACATCCATGGGAAGGGTATCGGAAGACCTAGAGTGCGGCTTTTCATCTTCAATAAATGCCTTCCCCAATGGGCGCCTCTTCGGATTCTGAAACGTCTACTAGATCAGACTTGTTGGAATCGAGTCAAATTCCCTCAGTGCGCTCGAATCACATTTAATCTATAGAATTAATTTATTCGACGCGCTAATGAAACGTGCATCAAAAGTAGCAGGATTCGAATTGACTCTCAGGAGATGGAGCTGAGCGCACACGTGTGTAGTCCTCCATTCCTTTTCTCTACTATTGTTAGAAGAGCTTGTGTTATGAACTCATGTAAGCCTACCAAAAATTAGAACTATTTAATGTGGTACTAAACTCATACCCAAGACTCACAGTGTTTCAAATTTGTGAATTTCCAACTTTTACTCCAATGCCATTTAGTTTCTCAATTGAAACCGAATTAAAATTCAATGTAATTGCATAGATTTATCAAATTAAAACCTAATTATATTAATATTAAATATACCACTTAATTAAAAATTATTAGGTTGATGTTAAAGTGTGTAGTACGTCGTGAAAGGAGAAGCTGACATGTTGTTCTGCTTGAACAGTACTGTATGGCAGACATTAGAAGTAGTTGATGTACATGTCACCTCAATGAATGCGTAACTGGGAATGATTTGCAGGTAATTAATCTCTAGTTAAGTTCAAAAATAAATGAAGAGATGCTTTTTAATATTATTCTGAAAAATGTATATACAGATGAGTCTTCCCGAGCACTAAATCGCCAACAGATAAAACATAAAGTCAGCACAACATTCTTTACTCATCAGACCGCAACCTAGAAAGATGCTATGAATTGAGGAAATGGCATAAGAAGCTTTTAACACGATGCTAGAAATTTAAAGCAAGATGGGAGCGATTTTTAGCACGATGATATAAATTTATGGCCCGAAATAGATGCTTTTAACAATGTACTAAAAGCGTCGCTCTAGATGGTTATTGTCATACTTCTAAATTCCGTGATCGAGAATGATCGTGCAGACACGGTACCTGGATGCTCGAAATGATCGATGGAGCTGGACTTCTGGAGAAGTCCGAAAACACATGGATATTACGGAGGTTATCCACGAGAGTTTAGAGGCTCAACAATACGTTACAAGGAAGAAGCATCACAGAGGACATTGACTCGGTAGCAAAGTGTTATGAAGCTTGTAGCAGTGCGACACAGTGAGTACATGCAGTAGTGCAAGACATGACAGTGGATGCACGCAGCATGTACATATGTGAGCGTAGAAGAGCGGTATGCAGTGAAGCAATATGCATTGAGGAGCAATGTGGTACGGTAACATAGGCGTACGCACAAAGACGCACGGTATCAGTACTGATGCGTGGCGATCCACAAAGGTATGGAGCGTTGCAGGTGCTGAGTACGCGCATTGTCGAGCATGCTCGGTAGTACACGTACGAGAGTGGTCTAGAGGCCACAATAGCGAAGCTTTGGAGGACTTCCCCTTAGCACGCACAACACTTAAGAAGGGTTTACCGCACGAGGGTATGGAGGTCGTGGGTTCCCTTTGGCACAAGACTGAGTGTTCGGTGCCACTCGGTGAATTACGACAAAGCTGCATCAACAAGTGTTGGAGCGCGAGTGTGCTGATGACTGGGCGGTTCACCATGTTCAGTTGCACTTGCACCATAACCTGTCTCACATCTTCATTCGGATATTCCTCTTACAAATTTCGCTCTTTCAGCAAAATTTTGACAGCAATGTGCAAATACTCAGAAACATTAGAAAAGAGTCTGAATCATACACAAAATAAAGTTACTAGTAAATAAGCAACTTGGATGTAGACATTACAGATGTTAGCACTGACGCAGCTGTGGATACAAAACATGTCTTCTCAGTAATTAAGTGCAGATATGGATCCAGGACAGAACATAGCTGCAGTGCACGTAAAAAACTATAGGATAAAATGCAGGGGATTGGTTTAGGGTCTTTCTTATGACCGACAAGGATTTATGTTTTAATAAACAATATAAAAATAGTCATATCATCAGTGAATGTACTCCATTTTATGGTAGAAAGGCATCTGCCAACACACAACCAGATGCCTTTAACAGGGGAGCAATTACCCTCAGAACATCACATCCAAAGTGGGATGGAAGAATATCATTGAAACTCTTTATAACCTGTTACAAATCCCACAATTATTACTGGATCATGCTTTTCAACATGTGTACAAGGATAACAACCATCTTAAGACCACATCATCAACCAAAACACCTAACCTCAAACCTATTTTCACTATCAAATTCTCACTGCTCCAAAAATTATATCACCATGACCCCTAAGAGATAATATTACCATGCCCAAAAAATGTTTTGTTGGAACAAATATATTCCATTAAAATGGTTTTCCCATGATAGTTTGATACACTTTGTTTAAAGGAAAATTATTATAATTAACGAGATTTAAACCATTATACATAGCAAAAACTACTTAATAATAAGCAGGTCACTTACATTTTAGCTACTAAAAATATTGTCTAACAATAGAAGAAGACGAAAATGACTACAAATGACAGAAAATATGCTGTTAAATTTTAAATTTGATCGAGTTTATTTTTGGGTAAATTACTAAAAAGATCCAACCACTGTTGTAAAATTCCCTCGGCTAGTCCGACTAATAGGTCCGACTAGTCTAGTCGATGGGGTGGCCGACCGAGTATTTACTAATTCCGACTAGACCGACTAGTCGATCGAATTTTGCTTATAGATACCATATTCTTTTACTTTTTTAAAGCAAACTTAATTTAATATGCTTAACATTTTATCTAATTCAATTACTTCTTTTCTTTCATTATGATAATATAAAAAATGTACAAATCTTTGTAAATATATAAGAATATATGTATAAAAATAATTTCTATATTTAAAATAATTAAAAATTCAAAACCAATTAAAAGCCGATAAAATTCTATTAGTCGTCTGACTGCCGATTAATCCTTAGGCAGTGACCCAACCGATCGAGTATCGACTACCGATTTTTGCAACCTTGGATCCAACTGTATATTTATTCTTAAATAGGAATTTCAAGATTTTTAAATGTAACAAAGAAGGAACTAAATTTTCAACTTTAGAGTTTAATGACAATATAAAAAGGTTGTGATAGCTTACATAAACATGTATAGTGGAGGCCATATTTTTTATAATTTCTCTTATTTTTTAAAGTTAGAAGAACTGGTGGAAGATACGACACATATTTTATGTGGTTTATATTGGGGACACACAATCTTTCACTCCCTCCAAAGTAATTCAAATCCCCAAAAGAGATTGTTTCACTATATATAGCAAAGAAAAAATCCAGAAAAAGAGAAAGGAAAAAAGAGAAAATGTTCACATCTCTGACACCTTCCATCTCCCCCTATAACAGTCTGTCCCCTCTTTAAACATATTAACGTCCCTCTTAATTACATCTTACGATAACCCCAAACAAGCTTCTAATTACGATCCTGCCACTCTACGCCGGAGTTTGCCGGAGCTCACCTCCTTCCCGCCGCGGTCGCGTTCCTATCAACGCAGAACTCCGCCTCCTCCCCTTCCGCCGCCCTGCCCGGCCGACGTCGGACGGAGAAATGCGCGAGCTGCGCGTTGGAGAAGACGAGGTTCTCCTCGCAGAGGAACTCCGCACTGCAGAGTCTCTCGAGCTCCCGGTCGTAGTCGTGTACGAAGACTTCGACCAATTTGTCCGTTTCTCCAGAGGACCTCGCGAAGACGGCGGCGGTGAAGATAGCGGCGGCTCTCCCAGGCGACTGAGGGCTGTAGCCGCTGGGGCCGTCGACGAAGATGAGGTCCCAGTCGATGTCGTAGATGTGGTTGGGGAGGTCGTTGAGAGCGAGGTCGCAATCGGAGAAAAGGAGGTTCTGGACGGGGCGGCAGTCGGATCGGCGGAGGCGGCGGGAGGTGTCGAGGAGACGGGAGAGGTCGGCGACGCGGGTGGTGTAGGAGATGTCGTAGGCCTCAAGCGGGGGGAGGCGGTGGGAATGGAGGGTGCGCTCGAGGTTGGAGATGTGGTGGGGCTGGTCGTGGAGGAAGACGGTGCGGCCGAGGGGGTTGAGGGAGAGGAGGAGGAGGGACTCGTGTGGGAGGCCAAAGACGAGGAGGTTGCAGGGGGAGAGGCGGCGGAGGGAGGAGGCGAGGGGGAGGAGGGAGGAGTGGGGGAGCGGGGAAGCGGAGGAGGTGGCGGCGTAGTGGAGGAGGGTGGTGAAGAGGTGGTCGGGGATGGCAGCGGCGGAAGCGGAAGACAGGTCGTCCAGTGGTGGTCGGTGTGATGGGTTGGTGGAGGCGGAAGAGGAGAAGAGGGTGAGGAGGGAGAGTAGGGAGAAGAAGGAGAGGAGTGAGAGCAGGAAGAGCTTGTGGCTGTTGACGGCGGAGAAGCTGGCGGCGGCGGGAGTGTGGTGGAGGACGAGGAGCTTCGTACCTGTGAAGGGCTTCATGCTTTCTAGAGAGAGAGAGAGGGAGAGGGGGGTGGCAGAGAGAGATTTGGTTGTGAGAAGGCGGAGGCGAGAGGCTGTCACTCCATTTATAATAACTGTTTTGCTGGAGGTCCATATTCGCCAAATAGCAATGTATATATGGGATTAGTTGTAAATATAATATTTCAAGGGTTCAAAAGATAATAACCTTTTTTAGGTGTCTGAAACCGCTGATTTGGTTGGGGTTTAGGTTGGGTTTTTCTTGTTGATTAGGAGGGGAAGTTGGTGGAGAGGGGATTAAAATTTGGTAGAATCCATGGTTCGTAGGACAATGGATTAGAAAAAGGGCAAAATGGGGTCCCCATTGGGGGGGGCTAACTTGGCTCCCCCGCCCTATTTCGTCCGAGTTTTTATTTTTTTTTTAAATTTTTTCGTAGATTTTCATCAATATATCCCTATATTATATAATTAAAATTTCGTGCGAAACAGAGACTTCTACGGCCTCCATCCAGACGAGGTCGTTTTTAGCAATCCTATTACCGTTAAAAAATGACTGTCTGAATGGAGGCTGTGGGAGTTTCTGTTTCGTACGAAATTTTAATGACATAACATAGGGATACAGTGATGAAATTCCATGGAAGAAATTTAAAAAAAAATAAAAAAAAGCGGACGAAATGAGGTGAGGAAGCTAAGTTAACTCCCCATAGGAGGCAGCCCCATTTAACCCATAGAAAAAACATAGAGCAGCTCGTGTGAGGAGATAATTATAAAATAAATAAATAAATGATAAAATAATGCACAATATAATTGGATGGAAAGTGATGGGAGAATTGGGCAGAAGTGTGTGGCGGGGATATGAGCTTAATTGCGGGGACACGTGGGACTGGTGTCGGTTGGTGATCAACTAAAAATAACGATTAAAAAACCCGTATATTCGCACTAATTACCAATGGTAATTTTCGTGATTATGGCTTTCATCTTTCCCGAAGAAAACCTCGTGGTTTTAACCAACCGCTTCTAACGGTAAAAAAAACGCCTGAAGTGCTAATGCGTATATTTTGTTGGTTTTTATTTCGAACATGGAAAGAAATTAAGGAAAGAATACGGTATGATTTATTTGAAAAGTGCTTTAAGTTCAACGTATTCTTTCCTTAAAGACGAGTAAAATGTAATTAAAGACGAGTAAATTAGGAAAGCAGAAGACGTTAACTTAATAACATCTCGTTCATAAAATGGATGGCCACAACGTTTGGAAATTCCTGGTATTTGAAAATATATGGAATGGATTGCTTTCCTTTGGGGCGAAAGCCTCAACATTTGCTGCCTTTTTTCTTTCTTTCTTTATTAGAATTATTATCGATCCATTTATTCGTCTCCGACCTTAATTATGTGCATCCATCTTGCGGAACTCCAATTATTTTCAAGATCTAACTTAGTTTTAGTCAAGATTTTGTATTATCAAGATAACCGACTTAGAAATTGTATATGGTTCAGGATGGTGGACTTTTTGTAAAAATAATAATAAATTTAATCTTAATTAATTAAGTAGCCATGAAACATAAATAATTAAAATTTTAGTTATATATGATCACCTTTGGGAAGGCTTTCTCCTCAATTCGACACCTAATGTACCTATATAAACCTAAATTTTTAAGTGCTTACTTTTCATAGCTATTTAATTAATTAAAATTAGATTCTTAATTATTTTTTAGAAACGTCTCAGGATGGTTGCACTCGAATCAGACTGGAAAAGAAATTGTTTTTTTTGGAATAATTGAGAAAAACAAACCGAATAATATGCGTATATGTCATTTTAATAAATTCTAGAGAGTTTTTTTTTACCATTTTTAGTTTCCTTTTTTTTAAACTTGGTTGTTTTTTGTGTTTCCTTCACATTACTCATCAAATTAATATCCTTCGTTTTGTACATTAGGACAAAAATCCACCGATTGTACTTAAAGGAAAATTAAAGTTTGTAGCTATATTTCTCCTTCATTGTGTTGTTCCATGATGGCATATTGTCTAACTCAAACCAAGCAGTTGAACACAGTGTAATGAAATTGGTTATTCTTTAAGGAATCGATTTAAACTTGAAAATTTCGATTCCTTGGTCGAATTGGCTCGATTTTGATTCAGTGTTATAAACCAATCGCGAATCTAGCTTGGTTCATAAAGGTGGATTAAGATGGAATCAGTTTCGCACAACCTTAATGGAGCAGTTCCTCGCCATATCCTCCAAGAAGATTGCCCGCCTTAACTTGGAGTTTTTTATGGACAAGTGTTGATATTTTCTATGCCAGTTGGCACATTTGTGGTTGTCTAATGCTTATTATACGCGTTCCTTAACCAAGTGTTCACTTAGGGTGCGTTTGGTTGACGGGTTAAGGCGAGTTAAACTGGTAGAGGGTAACATGTTTTTGTGTTTTGGTCTTTGGATAGAGGGTTAAACTGGGGGTGGGTTAGAAGTGGGTTTGGGGTGATATGATTGTATTGGAATTTGAAAAAGTGAGTAGTTATTGTGATGTGATTGTATTGAAGTTTGGAAAAGTGAGTAGAAGTGGAGTAGTTTATAATTTTTATATGATATGATGGTATAATATATTATTTTTTGATAGGATTGATGATGTAAAATTGATTTATTTAATTTTTTTAAAAAGAATAAAGTGGGGTCCACGGGGATAGAGGGGGGTGTGGGTTAAGGGGAGTAAACTCCCCTAACCCGCGGGTAACCCAGGTCCCGAACCGGGCCTTAAGATACCTACTCGATATAATGAAGTAGTTTTTGTAGTTGTACCCTTCTGAGTTTTTCCATTGACACTAAGGTGCCGTTCGGCTAGTGGGAGGGGTTTATCCCCATTACCTCATATTTTCTCACTCTTATGTGGATTCACTTTTTATCTTTTTAAAAAATAAATAAATCAATTCCCCATCATCAATTCCATAAAAAACAATATATTATACCATCATTTAATATAAAAATTATAAACTACTCCACTTCTACTCACTTTTTCAAACTCCAATAGAATGACATCACAATAATTACTCACTTTTTCAAACTTCAATATAATCATATCACAATAAACCCACTTTTATCCCACCATCAGTTTAACCCTCTATCCAAACACCAAAACCCAAAAATGGGTTTGGTGTTTGGATAGAGGGTTAAATTGATGATGGGTTAGAAGTGGGTTTATTGTGATATGATTGTATTGAAGTTTGAAAAAGTGAGTAATTATTGTGATGGGATTGTATTGGAGTTTGAAAAAGTAAGTAAAAGTGGAGTACTTTATAATTTTTATATGATGTGATTGTATATTATATTATTTTTTGATGGAATTGATGATGGGGAATTGATTTATTTTCTTTTTTTTTAAAAGATAAAAAGTGAGGCCTACATAGGAGTGAGAAAAAATAGGATTGGGGGTTGGGGGGGGGGGGGTAAACTCCCCAAAGGGGAGGTTACCGAACGGCACCTTAGGGTGTGTTTGGTATGTGGGTTAAGGCGGGTTAAACTGATAGGAGGTAACCCGTTTTTGGGTTTTGGTGTTTAGATAGAGGGTTAAATTGGGGGTGTGTTAGAAGTGGGTTTGTTGTGATATGATTGTATTGAAGTTTGAAAATGTGAGTAGTTATGGTGATGTGATTGTATTAAAGTTTGAAAAAGTGAGTAAAAGTGGAGTAGTTTATAATTTTTATATGATATGATGGTATAATATATTATTTTTTGAAGGAAATGATGATGGGAATTGATTTATTTAATTTTTTAAAAAGATAAAAAATAGGGCCCACGAAAAAGTGAGAAAAAATAGGGGGGTAAACTCCCCAAAAGGAAGGTTACCCCTTGTGCCGAAGGGCACCTTAAGGAGTGTTTTTAATCAACTTTTCTCCCTTTCTAGTGTATCAAAAACTCCTTTATGTTTAGAAGTTTTTACACTTATTCCTTTCTGACATTTTCCAATAATAGTTATGCTCTAGTTTTTTCTCAATTACACTTGTACCCTTATATTGCAAGTAATGCTCTTATTATGTCAGTGTAATACAAGGAGGCAAGCGTAATAACATATATGCACTACTCTTATTTTTTAAGAATATAAGGACACACGTGATATTGTAAAAAAGGTAGAAGCAAAGTTTCCAAAATGGACTACTTTGTTCAAGTATTAAAAGGTTAAAATAAGCATATATTTTTTATTAGCTGAGACAAAAGCAAATCTCGACGTTGTCTTCCTCGTATACGACGGTGCTAATCTTAAATATTCTTTTATATAAAAATAGAGAAAACGAAAGAAAGAAATATCTGTTATCACTATTACTATTACTATGTGTTGACTGTACTCTTCCAATGCATGTGTTCATAGAGATTAAGACTAATTTGATGAATAATGCATCACATGCCTCCTCGATAATTGAGTAGGGCTTTGATAGACAATTAATGCATTCCCTTGTTTTTTAATAGTTTGATGGGATGGATACGTCGCAATAAATACGCGTACACAATATGGTCCAATCCTTGTGGTCAAATGCTCCATTATTTTTTTTCGGTTAGTAAGTAAATCATGTATTCACTGGCAGGCTTCAGGAGATCAAAAACTGGGGTACATCCCCAGAAGCAGGAACGTATTTACAATCAAGGACGCCATCTTGTCGATCGACCGACTAGAACCATGTATCCACCTATAATTCCTTTCATTCCAGATGTACCAGACAGTCATAACAAGAAGACAGGACATTCTTTCACGTAATGTCGATGCAGGAATTGAACTAATCCACACCAAAGTATAATTGAGAGAGCCCATAGGCGGCAAAGGAAAGCCAATACCCGAGCAGGCATCCCTCCAATAAGCAGCCGCCGATTGGTAGTTGAAGAGTAGGTGATGGTGAGATTCGAGGTCTATAGAGCATAGGTAGCACAGGATGGCGTGCATATATTGAAGTTGGCGAGCCTATACGAGGTTGGAAGGCAACCTTTCACAGCTCTACAGAGCGTGCAAGAAAACTTGGGGACCAGACGAGGCTGGCCCAAGGTGGAGGAATGGCCCTACGACGCCGCATATTAACAGTTGCTGAAAACGATAAGCCCTTCGGGTCGGGCAACCAGATAAAAGGAGGATCAATGCCGTCGATAACACTCCTCAATATCGGTGTAGCCTTCAGAATCCCGACCAAATACGAGTGCAACCATGCTGGGACCAAAAATGCTCCTATGAAATACTACAATTGGAATAATTGTTGAACCATGTCATAAGGTAGATATTACGAATATAAGTAAGGGAGGTTGTAACACCCTAAACATAGTCCAACATCTAAAACTCATAAACAGTTAGAGCGGGTAATGAAAGTAAAGGATTAATACTTGATAATTTGTTTTTAAACATTTTGGGCGGTTATCAACAACTTCAATTGAGTTCGGACTAACAAGTTGTCAAGGTTAAATTCCCCTATAACGGTTCGAGAATCTAAGCCTATGATGCTACAAGTAATCATGATTTAACAGGATGCCCGTTAGACTTCCCATGAAAAGACTTGGAATGGAAACGACTGGTCAAAATTTAGATATTTGTACTATCGAATTAATCATATGGATTTTCAGGTTTTGCAAATACATTCAAATAAATAATGGAAAAATTATTAAGATTAGAAGCAGAGAGAGAGCCCTCTATTTCTCACCAACGTCATTGTTGATTTTATATATGGTCGAGCTTGATTCCATAAGTTTGATATCATCTGTCGCACAACCAACTGTGAATCAAAGTTCAAATCGAATCCTATCATTAACTAAATCTAATCCTAACTCTAAGTCAATAATCAATTCCTATCAGTCACTTGTGACACTATACTTCCAGAGGCTCTACAGAATTTAATACAAGTCCATATCAGATCCAATCAATCACAATTGAATGCATTCCGTTCAAAACCACCTCAACAGTTGTCGTTATTAATTTAATATTCTCCAAGTCCTTAACAATCCCGTCATTATTATTTAATTAATTGTCTACAAATCGTAATTCCGGTCAAGGAATCAAGTTGTATATCAGATTAACCTATCGAGATCTTTCTTCCTTTCCGTACCGATTATTGTTATTACAAATAGATTTTTATCCGAAAGATCCTATAATCTTTGTCAATTACCTCCGCGATCTTTGAAACATCGATATTTCTCCCTCGATCTCGTAAACTTGCTCCGTCTTACCCCACGAACCCTACCGTCAACTTTAACTTTATTGGAGTCAATTACTTGGGTTAAACTTGAGTTAATCTTACCAAACAAAATCAGATGGTGGATCATCTTTCTCCCTCTCTCCTTCCTTCCCCCCATCATCTTCTTTTACCAAATCAAATCGGAAGCTCCTAGAGGGTGGCGGACCTAGAGGAAGAGGCGAAGGTCGAGGACATGCTGAGCTCTGGGTTCGTGAATGTGTTGGCCAAGGATTGGGGTTTCTTCCGGAGGAAGTTCACGGCTGCGAACCCGTTAAAACTAACTGGATTTCGTTATGTTCTTTTACATTTACCTATTTTGTTTATCAAATTTACATTCAATGCCGTTCCTCCTCTCCCTCCTCCTTATCTCCGTTTCCCACCCCCCTCACCCTCGGCCCTAGCCCTCCCCGTCATCCGCCTCCCGCCCTTTGCCCTCTCACCCTCCGCCCATGGCCCTCCCTGCCCTCCGCCCCTCGCCCCCTACCGTCCTCGCCCTCTTCCTCGTTGATCGCCGCCTCTTCATCCAGGAGGCGGAGCGATCGATCTTGGTGAGGCAGACGAGGTCGTTGTCCCCATCGATGCTCATGGCGCAGGAGCCGTAGATGCCCTCCTGGAAGGAGTGCCAAAAGGTCAAGGTGGGGTCCCACAGAATGGCGCAGGAGCGCAGATGCCCTCCCAGCATGGCGCTGGAGCGCAGGAGCTGTACACAATCTATGAATCCCACGGAATCGAATAACCTTAAACCTGATAGAAGAGTCCTTCCTTCTCAAAAACGATCGTTGCACTAAGCAGGAGAGTTGAAGACGTTGTAGCACGTCCTAATCTCCCCCGCATGCCCCACAAGGACAACGATGCTACTCATCTTCATAAATGGATGGGAGTTAACCATAAAGTCTGTAGGGTAAGGGTTAGCAAGTTTACGGGTCAAGGGAGGAATATAGATATTTCAAAGGCCATAGATGTAATTTAAAATGATTATAGGGTCTGCCGAGTAAAAATCTCTATTATAAAAGCGTCACCTTTCTGATTTGGATTTTTATCATGTGTGCCCTTTTTAATTTCTGATATATCAGTTGTTACTCTTGATTTCTTACGAAATTTACAGTTCTGCTTTTTCGTGATATCCGTCATGCCCTTACTTTATCTTAACGGACGGATAGAATTATGAATTATGTAAGAAGTCAGAGATACAAGTAATATTCCAAAAAAGAAGAGGTATAACTGATATTGCAGAAGTTAAGGACATAAGTGATAAAAACCCTTTTAATTTAGAGAAAATCTACATCTAACACCATTCTCTCGCAACTTAATTCAAAATCAGTATACATATGCGGGAAAAAATGGCCATAAATAACTTGTTTCAACTTAAATTAATCTGACATAAGATAATCATTAAAAAAGCTTGTACTTAAATGGATCACGTACATTTCCCGTTTGACTTAGGAATGAGCATTAGATTGGGTCCGGCAAACTCAGCCCACAAACCCGACTTACGAGCTCGGTCCAAACCCGATCTCGATTTATACATGATCGGTTTCGATCGAAATTTTGGCACATTAAATAAACAATAAGGGTGTGTTTGGTTGGTGGGTTAAACTGGTAGAGGATAACCCGTTTTTGTGTTTTGGTGTTTGGATAGAGGGTTAAACTAGGGGTGGGTTAGAAGTGGGTTTGGGGTGATATGATTGTATTGGAGTTTGAAAAAGTGAGTAGTTATTGTATTGAAGTTTGGAAAAGGGAGTAGAAGTGGGGTAGTTTATAATTTGTATATGATATGATGGTATAATATATTGTTTTTGATAGGATTGATGATATAAATTGATTTATTTAATTTTTTTAAAAAAGGAATAAAGTGAGGCCCACGGGGAGAGAGAGGGATGTGGGTTAAGAGAGGTAAACTCCCCTAACCCGCAGGTAATCCGCGAACCAAACACTACCTAAGGGTTCAGATCTACCTTGGTCAAAACCCATGAACCTACTAACCTACTGGCTCATGCCTTGTAAGATGGTCCATATAACAATCTATGATTTCAAATAACTGTATTTCAATTATTAGATTTTTCAACCAATCTATTTTTTTGAATATGTAGGCGTAGTATCTGATTTCTTCTCTTACAACAATCCCTCAGTTGTATATGTCTATCGCATATGAAGGTCCATAGTACCTTAATAGACTTATACAGGGGACGGGAATTATCCCCGTTAATTTGTCATTAGCATATGCACCTTTAATTACCTTTCTTCTATTTCCATGCTTCTATCCTTAAAAAATAAAAGTGTGTCGCAATACATTAAATATAATCGACCTTGGGCTGGTCACTTTCGACTTGAAAGGTCACAACCTGATGAAAGAAAACTTGTATATCTCTTGATGTAAACACGCTCCAACTCCTGCATACAGTGTGCGATATCAATTGGTTTCAGAGAATCCTAGGTTCATGGGTTATTTGGGGGAGGATAATCCGTTTTTGTGTTTTAGTGTTTGGTTGCTGGTTTTAGAGTTGGGAGGGTTTTTGTGATGTGATTGTATTCAAATTTTAAAAAGTATGTAGTTATTATGATATGATTGTATTGAAATTTGAAAAATTGGGTAGTTGTTGTGATGTAATTGTATTGAAGTTTAAAATAGTCAGTAGAAGTTGAATATTTTACGATTTTTAGATGATATGATGGTATAATATATATATATATATATATATATATATATTTATGGAAAGAGAGTGGGCACCACTAGTGGGTTAGAAATATGAATTTTTGGGGGTAACCCATCTGAAGTGGGGGTAACCTCCCAACCAAACGCTCCTTAAGAGAAGATTAATGCAATAAATACCAAATACCACGATGTCCGTACGCCTGCTACTTCCTACCACTTAGCATACGATAACTACACGTGAATACTAATATAATAATATATATACAAATACACATTTTTTATATGGGTGCAATGGGGTTGCCCCTATTCTTATTTTCAACGTTTTTTTTAAAATAGCACCATGTATATTCATCTATATATCTCTCATATACGTTATTCGAATTTCATCAAAAATAGAGACTCATGCCCTCTATCTAGAACAGGTCGATTACAACAATGTTTAGACCGTTAAAATTACCTATTTTAGATGAAAGGTATATGACTCTATGTTTCTGACGAAATACGAATGACATATTGAAGGGATATATAGATGAATATACATTGTGATATTTTAAAAAAAATAAAAAAAATTACGGAAAAATAAGAGCGGGGATAGCCCCATTTTCTCCTTTATATATTGGTGCATCACACTTAGAGAACCCTTCTTTCCACTGTTTTAAAGCTTCTCAGATTTAGACAAAGGAGCAACAAAAAAAGTGTTGGTGTGTAAATGGATCATCAATATATCTAGAAAATCTGAATGTGATCCAAAAATCAACTATATTGCACTCAACACAACATAGTAAAGAATGAATATGTATCCATTAGCTCCAAGAATAGAAAGCTTTATGTAAGAATTCCCTCTATTATCACATAAATACCAACATGAGGATTAATCATATAAGAAATCAATGTCGGGTGTCTTGTTATAAAAATTAACCACATGAAATACCTTAAAATGTATATTTCTATGAGTTTTCAAATTGATAGTTGAAATATACAGTCTTCACATGCTTGAATCCACATCTCTTGCTTCTATGTTCCTCCGTACAACATGTATCTTAATTGTTAATCCTTGGAAAATATAAGTACATGACTTATAAATTTTTATGCATGAGGAACAACATAGATGTGTTAAAAATTTAAACTGATGAGTAGCCACTCAGAAACGGCTTATTTTGAACATAACTAAACAAAAAGAAGTTAAAAACAGAATAGTGAATGCAAAGATAGTTAAAAATATTTTATGAAAAATAATACAAAGAATGCAAGATATTTTTTTAGCTAATTGTTATAATATCAGAAGAAATCATGGCATGAAAAAATCTACACATTTATTAATCTAGCAAGATCTACCTTAATTCTGTATTCGCATGTCATCACATAGTAAATGAACAACGAAAACAAAAGAATGATAAACTAAGATGCTTGGAGTGTTGTTAAAATTGCTAATCTATGATAATAGTATCACTGAGTGTGGCAAACTCAAGGAGGTGCACTAGTACTAGTGTAAGTGTAGTGTCGGTATTGATTTATTGTGTTTATGTTATTTTATTTTATATCCTTTTATGTAACTTTTATCTTTCTACATTTTATTTTATTTTGGTATTAGTAAATTTTAAGTGTTTTATGATTATATTATTTTTATTTTCTAATCGAATTTTTTTACTTTTTATTTTGTTTTTTATTAATTTTTAATAGCAGGACATGATTTGATTCTAAATGTATGTATAAAAAAGAAAGAAGTGTTCTTTTTTTAATATATGTATATAATGCTCAAAAAATATGAACTAGAATGTTTTTAGGTTTTATATGTTTTTTTTCTATTTTTGTGATTTTAGTATTTTTTTAATAGTTTTATGGATTTTTAAGTTAGATTTAATAAGGTAAACAAGGTATAATATATATACACATAACTATTTTTTATTAAAAAATATTAGATAGTAGCAAAATTATGGGTTTTTAATATATAGAGAATTTGACTACATTTAAAATGATATGATATATTGATGAATATGTGATTCATTAACATAATGGCTGGATTTTAGCTTGTATGAACAAAACACCTAATAAGTACCTAAAAGTCAATAAATCAACAAAATAATACTAGTAATAAAAATGGATTAATAATGTGTTGTAATATTGTAAATAAATATATCAAATAAATCAGATAAAAACCATAAAAATTATAAGGAGTTGAAAATTGTATAAATTCACCTATAAATAGCTCAAACTTCATTCATTTATTATAAGTTCATGTTAATTCTTATTGATATGAAATAAACACCATTATGTATATATCACTATCTAACATAAATAAGAAATGTAAAAAAATACTAACTTGCATATAAGCCAAATGAATCCAAACAGAATTCTGAGATAAAAAGTCATAAATACAGGTATATACATTCTCCTATGAACCCGTGCTGACTTTTAGATTAATGCGCATTCAATTCCCTGCAAATCAAGATCAAATTGAAAAGAATTAGAGTTCATATGTGAAACTTGGGTATTTAAAATCAAAGAGAAAAAATAGAAAACCCCGTAAAATTGGTACTTTAATGATTTAAAAGGCATTCAAAATATGTAATTTTGTACATAATTCGTACTTTGCTATAGAATCCAACTGAATGATGTAGAATTTTTTTGAGATATACAACTTTCAATTTTACATTTTTGTTATTTGAAGTCTCCTTTTATTTTTGTTGATTTTCTTTTTTTTATTTTCGTGGTGAAATATTACCAAGATGCACACAGAGCGGTCGCGCAGTTTCACAAGGCGAGAACACAATCATCGAAGTGACCGGATGAGAAACTCGATGAATTTTCAATGATTAACCCAAAGACAATAGTAAAGCAACACGATGCAAAGTGTGGAATCAAAATTTATTATAACCCCGCAAATAAGTGTATAGTGGTCAAATACATGTAGGGCGTCGAATACATGAAACAAACATGTGTGGCCAATTAGTTACTTCTAAATAATATATGTAGATATCTCTAATATGTACTTAGTGTTTTTGTGAATTTTTGGCATATTTATTTTTTATGGATTTTTATGTTTTATTTTTTTTAGTTTTTGTAATTTTATAATTTTTATTTTCTTTTAAAGATATTAATTTCCTTTTCTTTTAAGAATATATAAAAAAGTTTATTTATATAACTATATGTAATAATATATATAATACAGACAATCTATAATACATATGTAACTAATATATAATAAAATCATTAAAGACAAATAAAAATAATCCTGTTAATTTTTAAAGGTATTAAATATATTTATACGTATTTATAATTTATAAGAATATTATTAAGTATATACATAATATATGGTACTCTATTTATAAAAAAAGCTATAAATACTCAAAAAATATAAAATAAAATGTTTTTTGTGTTTTTATATTTTCTTCTTTTTTGTTATTTTTTGGGCGATTGTTTTTAATTTTATGTATTTTTAAAGCTCAAAATAGTAAAATCAGAGAATACATAAATAAGTTGGATTGTTTTGCGATTTGAAAATATAAAATAAGTCTAGAACTTTTCGAAACTATTTTTAATATGTAGTAAAATGTATATATAAAAATATAGGACCGAAAACTTTTTGTATTTTTTGTCAATTTTTTGAATTTTTATAGTGTTAGGAGGGTTTTCATTTTTAAAGTTTTCTTTTAATATAATTTTTTGTGATTTTTGACTAGAGTCAGAAAATATAGTAATGAATATTACATTTTTTGGAATTTTTAAAGAAGGATTTAAATTTTCATTGTATTTTTAAGTTAAACATGGAATAGAGAGGTTCCTTTCATTTTTTTAAATGGAAAATACAAATAACATGCTAAATAAAATGCTTGGTGTGAACGAGCATAAACTCAAGCATCTACCCCCAGAAACTATTTATAAAAATGAAAATACAAATAAATAAATAAATGCAAGACCTAGCAGGGGTATAATTGCAATCCTTGCAGGATCTATGTTGGAAATGAAGGGGGTTTATGAAGAAGGCAAAGAGGAAGCGAATGGGAGTGGAATTAAGGCGGGATACTGTCAGACATACGGTGAATTTGGCATGGAGCTCAAGCACCAATTTAAATTATATCATATATATTATCTATAATATGATTTAAATTTTGTAAAATTAAAAAGAAAATAAAATATAAAAATTATAAAATAATTAAAAATACATGAAAATTAAATATAATAAAAAACCCACAAAAAATCAGAAAATGACACCAAAAATATAAAAATAGTTATTATCAGTTACTAATTAACAATAATATACCTACCCCTCAAGTTTTCTCTCATTGGTTCGACCCTGATACTTGCTGACTGTACTTGTATGTGCATGTAATCGATTTGTCAAGTACTTGAATCTTAGGGAGAAGCCCATCGTACACGATTCAATGAACCTGGATAGGTGGTTGGGTTGATAGTGGTTGGGATAACATCCAATGAAAAGAAGTTTATGGAAGGATTAAGGATTTGGTCGGGAGGAGAAGGAGAAGAAGAAACGAGGTGGAAGAAGGAAGGGCCTCACGAGGCGGATGCTGACGGGGTCAACCGATTAGTTGACTTGTTGAGTTGGCGAGGTACATCCCACTGAAGGGAATGCTTGAGGTTGACTCAACTAGTCAATTTTGACTAGTCAAAAAGTTAAATAAACATCAATAAGAAATATAAGCTTTAAATCGAAATTTTTATAAAATAAAAAGTGGAAATTTTATTATATACATGATAGAGTATTTACATGTTGGATTTGGAGTTAAGTAACGAAAGTTAGGCGTTAAATATCTAAATATATAGGTATTTTATACATGGGAGCCTTTCAAACAAGGTGGTACATTTCTTTGATTATGGAAAGGTGACATCTTAGGCTGTTGGATGATAAGTGTGCGAGTGAGATTGAAACCACTTGGTGATTTTTATGCCAACTAACCTTCTTAAAATAAAGGCCGAATTAAATTAGTGTTAATTTAGTAAAATATACGTAATTGAACATTATATATTTAGGTGTACACCAAGTAGTATATATTGAATCTTTCAGAAAATATAATGGAATAAAAGCTCGTATTTTGAAATAAATGTTATCAATTTACCAACGATGAAGATATTTTACAAATTCATGTTATAAATTACAAAAGAAAAACCACGAATGTTTGCAAAAAAGTCTAAATCCGTCGAAAATTTGTGTTATTTGTGTCTTCTAAATTTAGAGGAGGTTTGTTTTAAACTGGGCTAATTAAGGTATTTTCCATATTGTTCAAAGGAAAAAGACAAGATAATCAAAGGGATGTTATTATTTTGCAAATATACTTCCTAAAATAATGGACTATTAAATTCTTGAGTAATTTCAAAGTGAGCAAACTATCACAAATACCATATTTTGAAATATGAATGGAAAACAAAATAATGATCATTGTATTTTCAGAATTTGTGTGCATCCCATATTAAACAAACATGTATTCCATATTCATCATTGTAAGTTTACATTGTCTGACAATATTTTGCTTTCATGCAATTCAATATCGGGCACGACCAACTGAAGTATCATAATAACTTAATCCATATTTCCACTGCCATATAATACATTTCTAATTTCTGTTTTACATTTTTCTTAGTCTTTTTACATCTGTTTGATATTTTTCTATTGTCAAATACATGCATCATAACTTTGTCTCATATTCCATATTTTGTAGGTGTATTTTCATTCCATGGTAAACTTTTAGGTCCATTAATTACAATATCAAACATACTTCCAAAAGGAAGTCTCGAAACAAGTGAATCCAACTTTTTATTACCACATTTTGCAATTGTGTTTTCTGCTTTACAAAATCAAATAGATGTCCAAACCCTTAATATGCGACATCTTCGACGAACCCATCTCTGACGAACTTGCAATTCCAAGCCTCCATGGATCACCGATGCCATCGTGTGCAATGGATATCTACATTAATAACAAATATATTATAAGTATACATTCAGTTTCATATCATTTAAAACAATACAAATCATGACAGATCTTAAAGATAGTAAATAACAGAAGATCTATTAAAATGAGGGAAATAGAGCTATTATATGTATACATTTAGTTTCCGATATGAAGCCATGAACAAAACTTTGTTGATGAATTACCTGATGAGAAATGACAGACTAAAGAACGTTTGAAGAGTTATATGATGAGAAATGAAAAACTAAAGAACGAAAGTTTTGTATATATATAATGTCAAAATTGTCATAAGATCCGGTGCATACCATAGCAGGATGTGCCGACGACGGAGTTCCCATGAAGATCACGATGGAAGATGGCTAACAAAAGTGAGGGCATTTCGGCTTTGATTTAAATGATTATTTGAGTAATTAATTGAGTGCGATAATGAAACCGGTAAAAATAAGAGATTCAGTTGAAAGAGAGAGTGTGGTTTCTAAAAATGATAATTGAATGAGGATGGGATTAATGATTTTCGATGCCATAAGCGGTTTTAAGGAGGGACATTGATCTTCATCAGAAGGTTGAAATGAGATGTTGCACTGTAAATGCAGAAAAATGCCACCTTACTTCAAGTTTTGCTTTTATACATACCCCATACATACCTTATATATATATATAAATTAAATTTTCATATATTTAAAACACATTTTAAATATTTTAAATATAATTTTATATTTACATATATAAGTACAAATAAATACATTAATATACAAAGTACATTATGCCTAGAATAGCAATAAGTTCATTCATTTATATAGGGATTTTTACACCCATAACCCTGAGTAATTCCGTAATTACAATGATAGCCCTGCATAATCATGAATTACATGAGAAACCCTGTATAGTTACTCCGTCTCACACTCATAACTCTCCGTTAATTTAATATGTTAACTCAACTATATGAATGAGTTAATCTAACTCATCATCAATCCAATGGTTAGGAAATAAACAAAAACATATCATCTCCCTTCCAGCTCACCCACTGTCCACCTCAACCTCCCCTTTCCGACCTCCTCCCCTTCCCCCACCGACGACCGATCATCTCCCCCAACATCCCTGCCGCACACCTCAACCTGCAGGGACGGTGCGAATACGGGCACCAGACCAGAGGAGCTACAAAGTGGAGAAGGACTGGAGAAGTTCTTCGAGCAGGAGAGGAAGGGGGGTCGGTGTTGTTGCTTGGGGAGCATGCGGGGAGGAGTGGCGGTTCTAGCAGGGGAGGAGAAGAAGCTTGATGCGGGCTTCGACGAGTAGGGGAGCCAGGGGTGGGGGGTTCGAGCAGGGGAGGAGGTGGCCCCGAGGGGGGGGTGCGGGGTGGGTTTCGAGCAGGGGAGGTGGCCCAGGGGGCCTCGAGGAGCAGGGACGACGCTGCCTCAACGCGGGGGGGGGGGGGGGGTCGACCAGGGGAGGAGATGGGGGGAGCCTTGAGCAGTGAACGTAGCAGCTCGACACGGGGAGGGGGTTCGAGCAAGGGAGGAGGTCGCGGGGTGGGTTTCCGACAGGGGAGGAGGTAGCCCAAGGGGGTATCGTTGGTGGTGGCGGGGTGGGTTTCGAGCAGGGGACGAGGTGGCCCGAGGGGCTTCGAGGAGCAGGGTCGGTGCAGCTTCGGCACGTGCGGGTGGTGTTGCTTCGAGGACGAGCACGGAGCAGAGTAGCTCAGTAGCGGCGGGGTCTCGAGCAACTCGACCAGCGGGGGGGGATGGAGAGAATGATGACATGTTATTGCAAATAAAAATGACTTTTGGGGGTAGTTTTGTCTTTGTCAATGGAAACCGTCAAATATAACGGTATCTCAAATGGAATATAACTCAGGGTTATCTTATGTAAGAGTTAAGCATTACTAGAGGTTTCTCATGTAATTCATGATTATGCAGGATTATGATTGTAATTGCGGAATTACTCAGGATTATGGGTGTAAAAATCCAATTTATATTTCGTTTAAGTTTTACCATTTTTAGTTGGATGTTATATACATATTACGTAATATATAGTCATCGTTAAAAGTACAAATAATAATATACACACAAAATAGCAATTGTACAGATACCAATAGTACCTTAAAATCGAACATTCAGAAATTAAACTAGTTTATTTTTAAGAGGATTTTATCTTGAGAATAACAAAAGTGAATTGGTTAAATCTGAGTTCATATGGAAAAGATATAAATGTTTAAAAATGAACTTTATGGCTCTTTCGGCTTGTTGTACTATGGTGTCAATGAAAGGTATAATTTAGGAGATATTTTCCATATTTAGTATACACTTTATATGTGTAAGTTTCGTTGAGAAAATAAGTTAATTTGGAATTATCTTACTAATAAGTAAAATAGTACAAGTTATATACAATATGAGAATGGCACATATGTACATTGAATATACTATATTTCTAGAATTTTTATAAGTTATTGATCATGTCTTCCCTTCATTTATTCTTAGCCATCCAGGTCAATACAAACCTAGTCTCAGAGGTTAGGGTCAATATGTACATATGACACAAATATACATTCTTCCTTTATTTCTTTGTCCTTTCCTTGCTTTATTCTTTTACTTTGGCATACAGGTTAAATCTACATTATTAACAAAAGATGTTAGATTATTAAAAATTAGAATTTGTGACATTTACATGTGTTTTACAGATGATTTAGCCAAAACAAAAGAATAAAGGTACTGAATAAGATACTTATCATTCCTCGATACTTAAATTTTGCAAGTTCCTTAGCAAACACTTATTAGAAGAATAAGTGAAAGACAAAAAAAGAAAATAGAAAAGAAGGAAAGAACTTGGAACAAATTAATTTCTTTCTTTAAATCAAATTTCCTTGAGTCAAGTTACGGAGTCTGATCAGACCTTTGGATTAATAGTTTGGCCGGAGGAGGGGACAATATCATCGTGCTTGAGGGAAAGAACATTGGGAAAGGGGAGGGACATCGAAATGGATAGAGGGAGAATTGAGGTGAGAGAAGAAATGGAGGTGCCAAGAGAAGTTGTATCCAATATTGATATGGAAGAAAAATGAGATGAATGACATTGATTATGGCCTTACGAAAAATTCAAAATAGGTGCAAATAGATATTATGTATGTATATATATATATGTGTGTATGTGTATGTGTATGTATGTGTGCAGGTGCTTGGAATTATGAATCAAGATCATTAGAAAGGTAAGAACAAGTGGGAAAAGATGATATAGAAAAAATTGACTTTTTTATTATTCTAGATGATATTACACGTGAGAGAAGAAAGGGAGGTGTTAACAGAACTTGTATCCAATAGCGATATGGAAGAAAAATAAGATGACGACATTGATTATGACCTTATGGAAAATTCAAAATAGGTGTAAATAGATATTAGGTATGTTTATATGTGTATGTGTGTGTATGTGTGTATCTGTGCGTACACGTGTTTAGAAAGTACGAGTCTAGATCATTAGAAAGATAAGAATGAGTGGTGAAGGACGAGATAGAAAAAATTGACTTTTTTTTATTCTAGATGATATTGCACATTAGAGGACAAATTGATTATCTCATATTCATGGAATGGTGAATTAATGGGATGAGTTCTATTTGAACCAGCATAGACAAATAGTCAATGAATTGATAATCGGGCATATTTTTGGGATCGAGGTCCATTGAATCAATAAAATGGACCACGTTCTCAAAAATAATAATGCTTTAAAATAGGCATGAAGGATCAATTGAAATAAAGCAATCCAATAAGAACATATACTTAGAGCTAACATAACATAACCCAATTGAGCCCCATTGCATGTATGCATGTACGTACTCATACCTATGTACATAGATGGGTATGTATGTGTTAACATGTGAACTATTTGGATCTGATCGGAATTTGGTAAAAGATCCAATCCAATTAATATTTTAAAGGATTTGAAAAATTCCAATTAGATCCGATTCATTAGAATGGCAAAACAGTGATGGATTGGATAACGAATTTTATCTTACCCTTGTGCACCCTATATATATGTATAATGTTCGGTTTGATCTTCTAAATTATTCCAAGAAATCAGATATTCTTTTCCTATGAATCGATTCTCTATTATTTTTCAACAATTGTGCAACAACATATACATCTTTCAAAGGGGTTGTCTTGGTACTACAATTCCTTGACAACCAATAAGTTGGATCTTGGAAATAATAGTTAAGGTGAGAGCATGCAGAAGAACAACGGGAATAACAATGTTAGTCAAGAAAGAAAGAAAGAAAAGGCATCAAATCTTGAGGTTTTCGCCTCTACGGAAAGCAGTCCAGTCGATATCTTTTCAACGATGAAGGATTCTTTACCATTTTTGTACCTTTGAGGCCAAAAGGCCCAAAACATATACTTCTTTCCTTGGGGGGATTATGCACAACGAATAAATGGACAAATAACAATGTTAATAAAGAAAGAAAGGAAGCAAATCTTGAGGTTTGGGTCTCAAAGGAAAGCAATCCAACTCATATGTTTTCAATCATGTACCATTTGGCAAAGAAGACATCTTAAACCAGATCCTATAAATTCCCACTCAAGTAAATCTCAATCTAAATCTAATACCAGTTTAGTTCTTAAAACACACACGTTCATTGTGATTAAGCAAATGGCTCCACCTTCTGTTGTTCCGAGCAATGAAGTGAGTGTTGGTAACGGTGAGAAAACGACAACAGGGATCGAATCCATACCTCCACTCAGCACCGGCACCATACCGCCCGGCCATCTCGCCGGTGGCTCCAAAGAGAAGGTGGTCTTCGTGCTGGGGGCCACCGGCACCGGCAAGTCCCGCCTCGCTGTCCACCTCGCGCTGGCCACGGGCGCCGAGATCGTCAACTCCGACAAGATACAGGTCTACGAGGGCCTGGACGTCGTAACGAACAAGGTCACTGAGGAGGAACGCGCCGGAGTGCCCCACCACCTCCAGGGCTTCCTCCACCCTGACGCCCCCTTCACCGCCGCCGACTTCCGTCGCAGCGCGACGGACTCGATCGGCGACATCATCTCACGCGGGAGGCTCCCCATCGTCGCCGGCGGATCCAACAACTACATCGCGGCGCTGGTGGATGAGGGGTTCCGATCTAGGTACGACTGCTGCTTCCTCTGGGTGGACGTGGAGCTCCGCATTCTCGACGAGTTCGTGGCGGAGAGGGTGGACCGGATGGTGCGATCGGGGTTGGTAGACGAGGTGCGGCGTCTCTTCGATCCTCTGGAGGAGGTGGACTACACGCGCGGACTCCGGCGGTCGATAGGCGTGCCGGAGATGGATGCCTACCTCAGGGCGGAGCGGGAGGGGTCTCCGGTGGCGAGCGGGCTGCTGGAGGCGGCGATCGCCGAGATCAAGGCGAACACGTGCGCTCTGGTGCGGCAGCAGCTGGGGAAGATCCAGCGCCTGAGCACGCTCTCCGGGTGGCAGATCCACAGGCTCGACGCCACCGAGGCCCTCCGGACGGCGAAGGAGGACGTCTGGCTGCGGCATGTGGCGGCTCCGGCGTCGGAGGTGCTGAGCCGCTTCCTCCTGACCTCCGAACCCTCCGACGGCGCGCAGATGAACAAGAAGAGTAGCGGTGGTCCCAAAATCATAAACTAGATAGGGTACACCATAATAATAAATTAAAATAAAATCCATATGAGAGATGTTTTAAGCAAAATTGTAAACATATGCTTTCATGTCCTTCCCTTCGAAACATATGAGAGATGTTTTAGCAAAAAGCAAAATGCAAACACCATAATAATTGTCCTTTACGATGGTCTCAACATCACAGGGTGAGAGTTGTTTGAGGAGGAGATGGTCTGCCAGTCCGCTGAAGGGCCGTCGTTGTGTTTGAGTGGCTTTGCCTCCATTTTATCCTGAGAGATGCGACAATGCTTGTAGGTTTTTTCCTTGGGGGGCATCGTCAAAGAGGAAGAACGGTATCTAACAATATGACCCGAGTGCTTACAAATAAAGTACATGGGAGATGAGGAGCAACGATTCTTGGTGAGTGTTCGGTTCGAGAATAAGCAGGAATAAAGATGAGAAACGAGGAGAATAAGAATCTATTCTCTGTTCAGTTGGAAATATATAAATAAGGAGGGATGCGTTGGGAGGTGATGCGCTCCTCTTAGAACAATTCAAGAAAGGCTCGACAAATAAGGTGCAAATTTTATAGCCTCGAAGTTTATTTGTAGGGATTTTTACACCTATAACCTTGAGTAATATCGCAATTACAATCATAACCCTGCACAATTATGAATTACATGAGAAACCCCGAGTAATGCTTAACTCTTACATGACATAACCCCATGTCATATTCCATTTGGGATGCCCATTATATTTGACGTTTTCCGTTAAAAGGAGAAAACTACCCCTAAAGCTCATTCTTATTTGTAAAACATGCAATCGTTCTCTCCATCTTCTAAGAGGAGCTGGGAGGCAGAGGTGGTCGACGTGGGAGTTGAGGTTCGTAGGAAGGCGGAAGTTGAGGGGACTAGAGGTGTTTCAGGCATGCGGGAGGCCGGGGCTTCCCTCTCCTGCTGATCAGCACCTTGTCCTCCTTCCCTGCTTCGCAGAGCCCGAGTAGAGCAGGCATGCGTCCCACTGCAGCACCATCCCCCGGACAACCCCCCGGCAGCGTCGTCCCCCGAGCAGCCCACCCCCCACCAACACCGTCCCCGAGCAGAGCAGCCCCCCCCCCCCCCACAGCGTCGTCTCCTGAGCAGAACCCCCCCTGTACGTGGAGGCTTTTCCCACCTGCTCCCCCGCAGCGAGCCGTCTCCCGACCAGCGCACCCTCCCCCACCGGGCCTGTGTCGAGCTTCTCCCACCTACTCGAGCCCCCACGTCGAGCTTCTCCCACCTGCTCCGTAAAGCGTCGTCCCCCGACCCGCGTCGAGCTTCTCCCACCTGCTCGAGCCCGCCTTCCAGCCCCTCTGGCATGCCTCCGCCCAGCTTCCCACCGCCAACACCCCCCCCAAGCCGCCACACCCGCACTCAAACCCCCTGCAGGTCTCTGCCCTGCCGCCCTCCAGCTTTCGAACTCCAATTCCCACCGAAGCCCCCCTCCCCAACCGTCCTCTAGCTCGCGTAGCCGTCTGCCATAAGTCCCTCCTCCTGTTCGTCAGATGTGCCTCTGCCCCCGCTCCCTTCTAGTCTCCACACCTGCAAGTCCTCAAATCCATGGGGAAAAATATTTTCCTTTTTTATTAATCCCAACCGTTAGATCATGACGGGTTAGATTAATTCAATCATCTGGTTGAGTTAATGAACTCAACTAACGGAAGGTTATGGATGCAAAACGGATCATTTATTCAGGGTCTTAGGTGTAATTCACGATTATGCGGGGTTATGATTGTAATTGCAATATTACTCCAGATTATGGGTGTAAAAATCTCTTATTTGTAACCATAATTTTTGATGGAGAGGAAAAGGCTATATTTTTCGCCATCTTTCCATCATGAATTGGAAGCAGTGGAAAAGCTTCGTTAATGGATATCAGTAACCTCACCCCAGGCAAGAGACAAAACTACACCCCCATCAAAATCCATATGTAGTCAAAGAAGAGAAGCGCTCGAGCTTAAAGAACTTGTCAAAAGGGAGGACCTTTATTTTTGGGTTCCAACTTCCAGATCCTCGCATCCTCTGACATTGTATTGTATATATGTCGTCTACGACTACGCTTTGAGAGATTAAGATAAGAGCATAGAAGGAAATATCGTGATATATTGATATCGACATGGGACCGATATGGGCACCGATATAGCAATATATCCTGATTTTCAGGCATTTTCTTCACAAAGGCTCGTCGATATGGGCGATATTTGGACGATATATCATCGAAATATCGTATCGATACGATATCGAAACGATATCGATATCGATACGGCCTTCCGTGGATAAGAGAGTTGGCTGTCACTGTTCTTCACAAGATAAGACTCATCGTTCCCAATATATTTCCCCGTTCTGATTTAGGAAGAAACGAAAAGGAAAATCAAGAAAACGAGAGAGGATTTAGAAGATGGGGAGAAAGGTTAGAGAGAGAGAGAGAGAGATAGAGAGAGTATCCGATGGAGGTCGAAAGACCAAAAAGGGGAAGGAAGTAAAACAACAAACCTTAGATCGATTACGTGAAGGACTCTCTATGAAGGATAAAATTCATTCGGATAGCCATTAGCATTTGCACTCCCATTCAAAGCTGTAGTATTTGGACAATTTGCTTAAACTCTGAGTTCTTACAAAAGATCTTGTCTGGAAGAATAACTTGAATGAGGTAACTGGAGTCTTACAGGAGTAAACAATATAACAATTTTAATATCTTCTTTTTTATCATAACAATGCTTGATGCAAATTTAAAAGAAAAAAATGACACTTACAGTAGAAAAGGCAAGCAAAATCTTGCTCATCCTGCATGGAATGACACCTCGGTTGCCACGTAAAACCACCATGATTATGATGATAATGCATCGGAACTCCATTGCCTCTCTGTGCATAATATGACAACATCTGACAATTATTTTAAAAAATATTGATTCGATTTCATTGCACACATGACAGATCATTGATCAACTTAATGCAAGTTCAAAGAAATGATATATGTTTAGTTCAAACGTGTGGCGTGTCTTCGGGCTTATCTTCTATAAGATAGGGATGTGTTATATTTTTAGGTTGTTTTTTTATGCATGATAGGTCTTCAGGAGACGTTATATTGTTAGTTTATTTTGATGACATGTCTTTGTCCATATTATTTCTTCGTTTTGATTACACGTCTTCAAATACTTGTTTGTACTGTTAATTTATTTTGGTGGTAGGTCTTCGAGACAATCTACCACCATCACCAAGGCGGAACTAAGGAGCGGTCAAACTATTTGAGTTCTGTGATTGCAGGATCTCGCTTTTTGGACGTCTCGGATTCGAAGGATATGTCACAGCAAAGATACTGTGGATATCGATCACATGTCGTAAATAACCTAATATGTCCAACTCTTCTTGAGGGAAGGTATAGGGTACATAGTAATGATGGTGGTGAGATGGTGTATCTTTTCTGTTTTTGTTTTTGTTCTCCATCCAAATTAAAAAAAAAAAAAAGAAGATTTTGCTATGAAACTTTGATTAGAAATGCAGATGAGAAGTTGGCACAAGGAAATGTACCAACGGCATTTGGAGTTACCAAAGCTCCATTCAGTTGCCTTTATGGAGTTAGTGGATCGGGACTTTCGTTGATCGATATATAAAATTTTGGAAACTAGAATAAAGTGGCATGATACGTATAGAATTATAAGCACGGTTCAATACAGTAAAATTAGGATATAGGGAATATATAACAATATAGCTACAGAGATGATGATTGGTCGACTGCTCTACATGGCCATTTCCGAAAAGGAAAGACGACCAACTTGTGCAAAGAAACCACGTTTTGTAATGGATTTAGTGCTTCATAATTGCGAGAGGCCATATCAAAGAGTGAATGGTACATGTATATGTGCTCCATCTAATTACTTGAAAGTTTGAAAGAGAACTACAAGAAGGCTAAAACAACACTAAGAAAATAATTACAATGCATGAAAGATGAAAACATGGCATCTAGCACTAGCCGAATTATATATGTTCATCAATGGTGACGAGCTATCTAATCACATGGAGAGACTCAACCTTGGACACATGGAGAGGATAAGGATGTTAATCCCTCCTCTCTCATTTCTCGTACGTCAATTCCCTCATGTACATCTCTCTTGACTGTTATTCCACTATATTCCTTTCTTATTCATATCTTTATTTCATATTACCTATCTTTATTCTACTATATACATATGCTTCCAATCGAACATGAATATTACTTTATTCCAACTTATTCCTCACCCTTATCAATGTTTATTCCCGAACCGAAGCAAAGAGAAGAACCCATTTGTACAGGCAAAAAAACAAGGCAACCTTCTTTTAGCTTTTTGATATGGAGTTCTATGAAGGATGAAGGTTTTGAGTTCATTTCTTGGTCCAGTGATAATGCCAAGAACGAGATTGGGTTAGACTATGAGTAGAGGAGAGTACGTTCTAGTAGAGGTGTTCATGGGATGGGTATCTGTCTCATTCGATCACGATCTGCCCTGTCCCGTTGGTATTGGGTCACGGGTCGACCCGTCCCATTCCAACGGTACCCAGTTAATGCCAATAGATGATGCCTACCCACGGGTACACGCGGGTACCCGTGGAGATAAAGAGAGATACTTCAAGTGAAAGGTGACATATATTAAAATGCAAATGATATGTCCAACTATGTATATTTGTATCTATGTCATATTCATAATGATAATGCCAGATATGAAAATCTAAGTGGTACGGAATACATTCAGATAGAGATATATAAACATAGATAAATAAATTATTGAGGATATATAAAACTATTCAGATATTGTAAACCATATGAATACATGCAATTGGAAGGAATACTATCGAATACGAATCTAATAATGACACATTCATATAGGTTCATCGTCATAATGAATCAAATAAGGATAAACGAGATTTAAATAAATATAATCTGAAGACAACATGTATATATTCCTATTCGTAAATGGTTGTATTAATTATCATCGCAATTGGTTATCGCGATGTGTGTGTGCGCGCTCTTATGTGCGTGCGCGTGGACGCATGCGCGTGCACGTGGGCATGTTCGTTTGCATGGACACAGGTGCGGATGCACGTGTGGGTCGGTGTGTGTGTGCGTGTACAAGAGTGTGTGTGCAATACAATTTGTATTCAATTGTATTCATTATCACCATGTTTAGACGCTAGGATATATGCATATGGATTTGGATCGTATCTGATTCGTTATCATATATGTTAATTCAAATTTTGACATATATATATTTCGATTTCAAAATGGATACATATATGAGCCCTCCCATACATATAACTTTAATCTTATCTATATAATTTTGATTCTAAGTTATCTATCTAATTTGCAGCCATTTCATACCGGTATCATTTTTAATGATTCAGCAATATGGTTTCTATATTCACCGATATTTGTATCCACGTCTATTTCTATATTTTTAAAATAGATAAGAATAATGTAACATCTATATTGATATTTGTATCTAACCTTTTGTTTTTTTGTGAATCAATTGATAGTGGAAATTTCCAACTGAGAGCCCGCGGGTACCCGTCAGATTTTTTATACGGAGCACGAGTCATGACATTTTGGGTACCCGACTGATGACACGAAAACCCGAATGACTAAGGTAAAGGTGTAGAAAAATAGGTCGTTGCGACCTCAGCCACTCAGAACGTATCAATCAAGAAAAATAAACCACTCGAAAAAAATATGACAAGTCAAACAAAGCGGTCTCGCTATGAGATTTACCTGGTATAGCACCCAGGGTCGAACACAAGGAGCACGGATTGGCCTAGGCCTACGAAGTAGTAAAAATAAGATAAAATAAAAGAAAAGTGATTTTTAGTGGTTTTTGTTAATTTTTATATTTTTTAGGATTTTTAAAAGGTTAAGAAAATAAAAGAAAGTAAATACAAACACACTTGCACGATTTATTAAACACACCAAAAATAATGCAAAAATTCAACAAAAATTGTTTTTAAGTTTTTTAAGTTTTTAAGTGTTTTTGGTGAATTTTTGGGATTTTTCTAATGTATATTTTATTTTCTAAAAATAAAACAAGGCTAAAAAGGAAAGGTACTGTCCAGCAAGTCTTGAAACCCAAAAATAAAATACTTAAGGATCTCAATAAGCCCTGAAGGTAATTTTCCTGTAATCTAGAAAGAATAAGGAAAATTTTGGCACCTAATTTATTGTTTTTGGATTTTTAAATTATTTATTATAATTTTTGTAAGTTTTTATGTGTTTTTCACTTTTTAGGGTTTTTAAGCAATGGAAAATAGCCAAAATTGGCTAGAAAATCAAACAACAAACAAAGAACAGTAGCTAATTTTTTTAGAATTTTTGGGGGTGTTTTTATATTTTTTTATGATTTTCCAAGTTAAACAGTGGCAAAAATAGGGGTTTTTGAATTTTTAAAAATAGCAAATGAAATCAAAAATGTCCTCAAAAATTCATAAAAATTCTACACCATGGCAGGAGCCATGTGTCAAATTTTCATCGAATTTGGAGGTGATTTGATATTTTAATCAAAAATAAAGGAGGGGCACAGTGCACAGGGACCTAAGTGCAAATACCCAAAAGTTCTGGGGTCCTGGTGCAAAATACCCAAGAAATCACGCACGAGGCGCGTGCCTGGGGCACTCAGGGACCTAAATGTAAGAAAAATAAGTTCCGAGGGCTTATTGGTAACAAGTACCAAAAGTCCAGGGGCTTATCTGCAAAATACCCAAAATAAAACGCACATGGGGAATTGAATCACGCACAGGGGCATAAATGCAAATAAGTAAAAGATTTCATTCAATCCGTAACATCCAAAACTACATGGCTTAAGTCGCAAATAACCCAATAAAGTCCACGTGACGAAGCACGTGGTCCACGCAGACAGGGGTATAAGTGCAAATAAAGTAAGTACGAGGTCCTTAGTGCAAATATCCCAGAAAATAAACAACTTAATTTAAAAATTACAGGACTAAAATGAAATAAAACAAACAGAGGGGCCTAAGATGAATTTACCCCTTTTATTATCATCGACGGCTTGATGTGCGCCACGTGGCTGATCGGACGGTGGAGAACGGGGGCGACTTTAACTCTGGCAGGACTGGCCTGATCGAACGGTGGACAATATTCCACGTGGCAGATCTGACGGTGACGAAGCGTGGTGGAGATACTCTTGGTGAATCGACGGCTGAGAGGAGGACGCGTGGCGAATCTGACGGTTGAGGCTAGCTGGTGCCTCTCTCTCTGCGCGAGCGGTCAAGATCGACCCTCGGAATGATCGGATGGTGGCAGTGCTCCGTAGATGAATGGTTCGGATCAGATCTGGAGCGAGGAGGATGATCTGACGGCGACGAAGGATGGTGGAAGAACTGGCGGCCGGCGAGCTTCGCCGGTCTCCTGCGTGTGCTGTAGTCCTCGTCGACCACTCCGGAGGTGCGGGAAAGCTTCCTCGTGAAGCTCCGCACCCGATGCAATGCTCCGCTGGAAGAGAGGAGCTCAGGAGAGCTCCGGCGACGTCGATGAACTGGAGCAGCTGTGCTCTGAAGCTTCGACCTCCAGGTGAGGTCGATAGACCTGTAGACCTGCACAGACAGAAAGCTGGGTCGAGGGCAAAGTGCCTCGACCCGTCAGAGCGTGCGAAAGGTGGAAGGTGCGATGATAGGGAAGAGCTCCGGCGAAGGTGGTCGGCGGAGGAGCTCGATTCCCAGATCCTGTGCGATCTGGGTTGAGTGAAGGGGCGTAGAATGTGCGTAAGGGGATGGCGAAGGTAACGGTGCGTTCCGATGATTGAGAAATTGCACGATATGGCCGGAATCAGCGGAATACGTCGGAGATGCGATTTGGGGGAAATGGAAAATTACGCTAAACGGAAGGACTAATCGGCTACCTGGGCGGTCGGAGAGACTGGGGGAGAGCAGGGGATGCTCCTGGTCGTAGCCTCAAGGGTCGTCTCGGCCCGAGGCTCGGTGCTCACGCTTGTGGCGGAGCAACGGCGGCGACACACGCCGGATCAGTGGATTCACCTCCTCGCCTCGCTGCAACAAGGGCGATCGCTTGCTGTCACTCTCGCGGTGCCTCTGGAGTTCACTGGGAAGAAGGAGAAGAGCCAAAGATGAGGCGCGGAGGCGGCGGAGGTCGAGATATATATGGAGACAGGGCCGATTAGGGTTGGGTGGAGACGGCTATGGAAGGCGTGGATCGCGCGGCGAAGGATCTGGCGAGGATGTCGGATGATCGGCGAAGGATCCGGGCGCGGGGTTTGCGTGGGTGACAGGCTGGAGGCGCGTGGAGAAAATGGCGAAGGCGGGGCGGTGCGCATCTTCTCAAAAAGGAAAGGGTCCGCGGGGGAGTTGACCGGGGTCAACAATCCCCCGTGGACCAATCAGGAACTGCCACGTATTTGAATTTTTTGTTTATTTATTTTAAGGCAGAAAATGGCCGAATTAAGAAAAACTTAAAACATGAAATATTTTTCTTTTATTTTTTTCTATTTTTTGGTGATTTTTAATTAATTTTTGGAAATAAGAATAAGGTATGTACATTATAGGTCTATACATAGGTATATGTACAATATGTTTTTGTATTTTTAATTTTGTAATTTTTATTTGATTTTTGTTTTGTTTCTTTTTATTTATTTTATTTACAAAATATAATCTAGAATATTTACAAAAAGTTTTAGAGATAAATAAATTTATTTACAAGGTGAAATGGATAAGGAAGGTGGTATATGTACATGGTGAAAAGATATTTTTGGATTTTTGATTTTTAATTTTTATTTTGTTTTTAATAGCTTTTACATATATACAAAATATATACAAATATTTACAACATATTTTTGGGTGAGGAAAATATATAGTTTTATTTATTTACAAATATATACATATGTGAGCCCCTATCTCCCTCTACTTGGCTTTTATGCGGTCAGGCCCATGCTGAGCCCTCCCTTGGGTTAGGTTGCTCAATATTTATTCTAAATATTTCCCTCTTTTTCTTTTTACTCTTTATTCTTTTATTTTTGCACAAAAACATGCTAATTATCTATTTTTACAAAGATGCATGCTTTTGCTAATTAATCCTATTTGCACATATCTACATGCATTTGCATAAGTTTTTGTAGCTAAAATATAAGAATAAATAGTGATGAATGGGTATTCATCACCCCCCTATACTATACTTTGCTAGTCCCTTAGCAAACACTTATTTGAAAAAGAAGTGAAAAAGAAAGAAAAAGAAAAAGAAAAAGAGAATGTACATGGATCAAGGTTGATTATTAAACTTGCCTTCATTAAATTGAGGTATGGAGCTCAATCAGATCTTTGGATTATTAATGTGTCGGAACCTTATTTAGACTTAAGCTTAAAACCTAACAGCCTCTAAGTTCCACTATTCTATAACCAAGACTCCTCAATGCTCCAGATCAGAACAAGTCATCAACTACAAACCCTGAAGACCATGAATCTTTTCTTGTCCTGTGAAAGTGAGGTCTAAGCTCTCCACCTCAGAAATGGCAACTTGACAACCCTCCTCAACAAGGTAACTCTATGACCTCAATCTGGCCACTCTTTCCTCGAGGAGCGGGGTATTCCCTTCTAAGTTCAAGTACAACCGGCTCAAGAAGAGGGGAAAGAAGAGAATGGGTCAAGGCCAGTGTAGCCAAGTACCCTTGGGAGCCTGACCAGTGTAGCCAAGTCTCCCTGCTGCAAGCTACAACAGGTGGATCATGAAACCAAGCTTTGCTTATTGCACTTATATACATACTCCGGTGGGATTATCATTTTCTCTCAGACCCACCACTTTTTTGGAGTTCTTTTCTTTTTGCATATTTTTTTTTTCGAGTGCATCTATACAACATGTACATGTGCAGCATATATACAAGGAGTTTTTCCTCTTGAGCCAGTAGACTATCCCTCTTTTGAAGCTTTATTGCAACCCACAACTCCCGTCGTTAGACCTCATGGCAACCAAACCAAGTTGAGACGCACTTCCTTCACTAAATGAAGAAGAGAGGTTCCGCCTAGAAGTACTACCCTCATATGCTACCCCAAGCCAAGGAAGACTGCCTCCTCACCACCTCATCCGTAGAGAGCTCGGTGCATAGTGCGGTTGTCCAAGTAAAGCCATAATCTATATGAGTCATGTGTTGTTGTTAAGTGCTCTACTTAGGCTCATTGAGATGACATGTGATCATAGCCTAATGGACTCAAAGAATTAAGTCACCATGGACTTGAAAAGCCTTAAGCCTAAGCCCTGTAAGGTTCCTCTTAGAATTAGGTGGATTAAGATCTTAATCAAGCTCCATTTCTCAATTTGATTCCAGGCTAGTTTAAATGTCAACTATCATCCAGAAAAACTATATACAAATGTACAAAAAGATGCATATTTACACAATATTTTACAACCATGCAAAATTTTTGAAAAATGTTTTGAAATCATGAGTTATGATGCATGAAGTGCAAGTTTTGCAAAAAGAAATTTACACACATTTACACAAGATTTTTGCAAACTTTTGATTTTTCAAAACATTTTGGAAAAATTTTGTACTATATACATAATTTTGATACGAAAATATTTACACAAGCTTTACACAAAAGATTTTTGAAATCATTTTTACAAAAATAATTTGTACACTAGCTATGTATGTGCAAATAAAAGAAGATTATGTACATGAAAATTTTTTAATTTTTGTGGTTTTTAGCCATTTTTATTTATTAACACACTCACACAAAGTACGAGTTATGGCTAAAGTATATATGAAATATATACGTACCCCCCCTATACTTAGCTCGAACGATGTCCTCAGAGTCAAGAGCGATGAAGAAGACATAACTCGTGCTATGTATAGGGAAGTGAAAAGAAAGGCTATACAAAAGGAGATGAAAAAGTCAAGAGGGACTCGGGTCTTCCCCCTATACTTAGGATCAAATAATCCTAAGTATAGCAGGCTGTACACAAAAGGGAAAACCGAGTGGAGAATGTACAGGGTCTACCCCCCCTATACTTAGGGTAAGATATCCCTAAGTATAGGCAGCAAAACAAGGGTAGACAGAAACAAAAGAAATACCCGAAAGGTCTCACATCCCCCCTATACTTAGGGTAAAGTGCACCCTAAGTATAGCATAATCACAAGATGAAGAAAGGGATGTGGGACTAAGGAATGTGGTGATATGGACATCTGGATCTATATACAGCGGAGGATCAGTAAAGCTCAGGCGTGAGATGCATTAGATGTGAGTCAAAGGACCACATCTCACGCAAAAATGAAATAGGGGCAAGATCCACGACTCGCGGCTCATGATCTAGAAATGGCTTGAGCCGTTGGCCGTTCACTCGGAAGGTACTCTCAGAAGACAACTCAGATATGTCGATGCTACCATTGTCGTGTACCTTCCGAACCAGATAAGGTCCTTTCCATTTGCTCTGTAGCTTCCCTGGAAAAATCTAAGCCTCGCATCAAACAGCCATACTCTCTGTCCAATCTCAAAATGCTTGTGGCTGATATGAGAATCATGCCACTCCTTGACTCTCTCCTTATAATGTAGGCTGCTTGAGAAAGCTGCATCTCTAAGCTCCTCCAGGGCAGCTAGCTCTGCCCTCCTCTGGTCTCCTATACCATCTGGATCCATAAGTATGTCTGTAACTGCCCAAAGTGACTTGTGCCTCAGCTCAACTGGTAGGTGACAGGGCTTGCCATACACGAGGCGAAAGGGAGATGTGCCCAAAGGTGTCTTGAAAGACGTCCTATATGCCCACAAGACCGAGTCCAATAGCTGTGACCAATCCTTTCGGTCAGGGCGGACGACTTTCTGCAGAATAGTCTTGATCTCCTATTCGACACTTCGGCCTAGACCATTCGTCTGTGGATGGTATGGTGTAGCAACACGATGGTCTATGCCGAACTCGCTAGCAAGTGCCTTCACCTGGTCGTTGATGAAATGAGATCCCCCATCAGAAATCAGAACTCGTGGTACCCCGAACCGCGTGATGATATGCTTCCTCAAAAATCTGCAAACTGTCCTCGCATCAGCGGCTCGGGCGGGGATAGCCTCCACCCAACGACTCACATAGTCTACGGCCAACAGAATGTACTCAAATCCCTGACTCTTAGGGAATGGACCCATGAAATCGATGCCCCATGCGTCAAAAACCTCATAGAAGTGAATGGGCTGCATCGGCATCATATCACGATGTCCACAAGTGCCCATCCTCTGACAGTCAGTACACCTCTTCACGAACTCATCTGAGTCCTTGAAGAGGGTAGGCCACCATAAGCCGGATTGGAGCACTTTCTGTGCCGTTCTCCTCCCAGAATGATGTCCTCCTGCCTCAAGCTTGTGGCAGTAAGTGAGGACACTATGATGCTCCTCCTGAGGAATACACCGACGCCAGACACTATCCCCTCCTTCGTGGTAAAGGATGGGATCCTCCCAGTGGTAGGACTTGGCCTTCGCAAGGAAGGTCTCACGCCTCTGCCTGGGCCAATCTTGTGGACTTTCCCAGCAACGAGAAAGTTCACAATATCGGCCTACCACGGGAGTGAGGCGATAGCAAGGATCGCCTCATCTGGAAAGGTATCTCGAATAGGATCAATCTGCTCAGAATCCTCAGGCTGCTCTAATCGGGAAAGATGATCCGCCACTACATTCTTGACTCCAGGCTTATCCTTGATCTCATATCGAATTCCTGGAGTAGAAGGATCCATCTAGTCAGTCTGGCCTTGGCATCCTTCTTTGACATGAGGTACCTGATGGCGGGTGTGGTCAGTATACAAAGTCACTCTAGATCCAATGATATACGATCTGAACTTATCTAGGGCAAACACTACTGCTAGCATTTCCTTCTCTGTGACCGTGTAATTCCGCTGGGCGGAATCCAATGTGCGGCTAGCATAGTGTATGGCAAATGGCACTCCATCCCTCCTCTGTCCCAGCACTGCCCCCACGGCAAAATCGGAGGCGTCCGTCATGATCTCGAATGGAAGAGACCAATCGGGTGGCTGAAGGACAGGAGCCTCAATAACACACTGCTGGAGAGTCTCAAAGGACGAAAGACACTTGTCATCGACAAGGAACTCGGTGTCTTTCGTCAAGAGGTCAGTCAACGGTCGGGCAATCTTGCTGAAATCATGAATGAATCTCCTATAAAAACCAACGTGCCCCAGAAATGACCGTAGCTGCTTCAAATTGGACGGCGGTGCGAGTTTTCTAAGGACGTCAACCTTGGCTGGATCAACCTCCATGCCCCTGTTGGAGATGATGTGGCCAAGCACCGTCCCTTGAGTCACCATGAAGTGACTCTTCTCCCAAGACAGAACCAAGCGGGTAGCAATACATCGCTGGAGCACTCGGTCTAGGCAGTCAAGACAGGAATCGAATCCGTCGCCGTAAACCGAGAAGTCGTCCATGAAGACCTCCAAACACTCCCCCTACCATGTCCGAAAAGATCGACAGCATGCATCTCTGAAAAGTCGCAGGGGCGTTGCATAGCCCAAATGGCATGCGTCGAAAGGCGTATGTACCGAAGGGACAGGTAAAGGTGGTCTTCTCCTGATCCTCAGGAGCGATGGCCACTTGATTGTAGCCCCGAGTACCCATCCAGGAAGCAATAATGGCTCTTCCCTGCCAGTCTCTCTATGATCTGATCAATAAAGGCAGGGGGAAATGGTCCTTCTTGGTGGCCTGGTTGAGTCTCCTGTAGTCAACGCAGACTCGCCAAGAGGTGGGTACTCGTGTAGCAATCTCCTCTCCCGACTCACTGATTACAGTCGTGATGCCCGTCTTCTTGGGCACCACATGCAAGGGGCTCACCCACTTGGAGTCGGAAATGGGATAAATAAAATCTGCACTCCACCATTTTGATATTTCCTTCATGACAACCTCTCTTAGGTTGGGGTTCAGTCGCCGCTGGAACTCACACGATGGCTTTGCCCCTTCCTCGAGATAGATATGGTGGGAGCACAACGAGGGACTAATCCCATGAAGATCTGCTACGCTCCATCCAATTGCCTTACGGTTCTTTTCAAGAACCCCCATCAGACGGGATTCTTGTTCTCCAGTCAAATCGGCAGAGATGATGACTGGGTACATCTCAGACTCTCCCGCAAGGAATCGATACTTCAGCGAAGTAGGGAGCGGCTTTAGCTCTGGACAGCTGGGTGCTGGCAAATCTGGCTTCTGAAGAAGATGTGTGTATGCTGACAATTCTGCCAAATCTGCCTGGGAAAATGATAGAGAACTCTCACAAACTGGATCTGGAGAAGGTGGGCCCTCTGCATTGTCTCTGATCTGCTCTACCTCTTCCTCCTCCTCATCTGTAGGCTCTGGTGGATCCAGGTCTGGTATCTGATCATCACAATCTGCCCAATCAGATTCTGAATCCGAGGGATCTGTATCAGAAGCGGTGGCATCAGTACCACCGGGAAACAAGGTGGCCTCAGCACCACCATCACTGAAAATCGTGTCGTGATCAAGGTCCGACTCTGCTGACTCAATAGTATCCTGAACCAGGGCTGTGCTCTCCAGACTATCCTCTGATATCATCTGTGCATTAGCTGTGTCTGAATATGAGAGGATGGTCTGTGCTGCAGGATCTGCCCAAGCTGCCTCATCATCTGTGATCACAAAATCACAGTCCTGGTGAATGTCTGGCTCTGTATCTGTCAGATGTTCTGAATCTGTACTGCCCTCTGAGCGGGATCTATCTCTGGCTCTGTGATCCTTAACCGTCTCTATTTGTATACTCTCGCCCTGGACGCGAAAGAATACCTTCCACTGTCATGGTCAGTCACCGCCTTGGCTGTGGCCAAGAACGGGCGACCGAGGATGATGGGGGAATCGGTCAACGAGTCAGGGGTCTCCATGTCCAGCACTACGAAGTCACGGGAAATTGCAAACCTGAATCGTGACGACAACGTCTCGCAACAACCCCTTTGGCCTCTTGACAGACCGATCAGCAAACTGAAGGTATGTCCTGCTCTGTCTAAGAGTGCCCAACTCTAAGTGGTCGAGAAGAGCTGCCGGAAGAAGGTTGATCGACGATCCGCTATCTAATAGAGTACGGTCGAACCTCTGCTCATTAATCTGACATCTGACATACGGGGCTCCTAAATCCGGCCTCTTGGTCGGCAGATGGTTCTGGATCGTGTAACACGTGGCTTTTGTCAACACATGAATCTCTGCGGTGTTGTTCCTCTTCTTCCTCCTGACTGTGGTCCTGTCTCTCAAGGATCGCTGAAGAAGAGGGATGTGCTGCAAAGCCTCATGGAGGGTCAGCTGGATGTGAAATCGGTCTATCATGCTCTGGCTGAACTCCTCCTGCTCTCTCTTTTTGGATCTTTTTCTCTTTTCTTCCCCTTCCCCAACTCAAGGGCTCTAGGAAAGGGATCACAGGGTCCTTCTCAGATGAAGGACTAGGAATAGGCCTAGACGGTTCGATGACCGGATCCTCACATACATCATTCACCACAGTGGGATCAGAAGAAACTAAACCTTTTCCTTTATTCAAAATAGAGTCCTGAGATACATTCATACGAGGAAAGACAACATCTCTATCAAAATGAATATTGTGGCCTCAGTACCACCTCTAGCTGGCTCTACAACTAGACGTCTTGCGGCCTCAGTACCGCGGGCTGGCTCGGCTCTGCTGGTGGCGTCAGTACCTCCTCGATATGGTGAAGCGGCGGCCTCAGTACCGCCGGTGGAATCAACATCTCGGTGGCATCAGTACCACCGTCATCATCATGTGCGGCTTCAGTACCGCTCTCCTCTTCCTCATCAGGCGCTCTAGATGGATCCTCGCATTGTCGCTCAGATGAGGCGCCGCCTGCTGGTCTTCTACCGCTCCTAAGTGTAACAAAATCAGCATCAAATAGATCGACGACATATCATCAAATGAGTCACTAGGAGTGATAGGCTCAGTGTGAACTACCTGCTCAGACTTCCTCTTCAAGCTATTCGGATTAGGCTCGATCTGTGCAGGATGGCGGCCTTCCCTCTCATCAGTCCCGCATCTCCTGGCGGAACTCGTCCATCTCCCGTCTAAATGTAGCCTGCTGCTCTGTGAAGATGCGGGCTAGATCATCCAAGGCGGGGCTCTCATGGGAGCCTGACGGGTTGCCTCTCTCTGGTAATGAGGCTGCTGGACCTGGTGCTGCTGCGGCTGAGAGGGGTAAAAGGAGGGATGCGCCTGCTGGTGAGCCTGCTGCTCACGTCTCCAATTCTGTCCCTGCTGCTGGTAGGGACGAGGTACGAAGGATGATGGCTGGTGTGGTCTGGTATGCTGGGGGCTGCTGGTGATCCCTCTGCTGGGAGTACTGCCCTCCCTGACCGGTTGGCTGCTGTTGGGACTGGTTACCCCCATTCCCCCACCTGAATCCGGGATGGTCTCGTCGGATTCCAGGTTGAGGACGGTCATACCAAATCCCGTTGACATCCATCAACGGCTCTGCATCGAAGGGGTCTGGCGGCAGTACTGCCAGAGGCTGATCCGGCTGATATATCACCATCTGTAAGTCTGGAGATGGTGGTGACTGATAAAGCGGGCTGCTGCTGGTACGGCTCCGCCTGTACAAGGTGAACTTGTCTAGGCTGCTGCAAGGAGCTGGAGCGCTGGGACGAGCTGCGGCTGCCACCGGAATCGCCTCGCGACTGAAGACGGGGCTGAGAAGCCGTCTGTGCCTCCTGAAGACACAAGAGATGGGTCTTCACGTCGCTCAGAGTCTGTGCCATCTGCTCCATCTGAGTTATGCCCTGGCACTGCTTCTTCTCTATTATTTCCATGCGGTCCAACTTCTCACTGATAATCCCATGTCCGCAGCGGCCGACTCTGCCTGTGCGGCTGCAACTGTGGACGAACTGGATGGACCTGCATCAACCCGTGCTATCCGCTGGTACTGCACGGGTCCTGGCGGCTGCTGAGATCTCTGTGTGTACAATCGGAGTCTGGGACATCACCATGTAATTTCGGCCATCTCCTCGTAAATGGCCCAGACTTGGTCGTGTCCTTGGCAAAGTAGGACCCGCCGCAAGAAGCATTCACCAGACCCTGAAGCTCTGGCGTCATCCCACTAAAGAAGCTCTGAACTAGGTTCGGCTTGGGAAATGTCGTGGTGTGGGCATCTATCCAGAAGCTCTCTAAACCTCTCCCATGCCTCGTGAACTGCTCGTTAGGGAGCATGGAGAAGTTGTTGATCAGGGCCCTCGCTGCATTCGTCCGCCCGAGTGGATAGTACTTGTTCAAGTACTCGGTGCGGAGCTGCTCCCAGGTGTAAACAAACTTCCCTAAATGCTTCAGCCAGGCGGCTGCTCTATCTGCCAGTGAAAAAGGAAGGCCATCATCCGAATCGTATCCTGGTCCACATGACGGTCGTGGACAGTGCTGCAGATCATCAAAAACTCCTGGAGATGGAGGTGGGCTCCTCAGTGGCAAGTCCGTGAAATGAGGAAGCATCTGCAGGGTGTTCGGAGGGAACTTGAAATCCCCCACGATAGCAGGTACCACCACCCAATGGTGCATCAGTGTAGATCCGGGGTGTGTAACTCCCGCATCGGTCTCGGTGGTCCCGCTGCGGCGGCGGCTGCCGCTGCGGCAGCTGCTGCTGCGGCTGCGCTGTGCATCAGCATCAGGAATGTCCTCAGGCTCGCTCTGATCTCCTCTTCTCTGAGTCGCTCCATCTCCCTTCTCATCTCAATCATGAAAGCTCCCTGATCGCGTAGCTGCTTCTGTACTGTCTCTAATGATGCGATCAGGGTGGAGTTGATCGCTCCCTGGTCTAGTACAAAATGTTCGGGGTTGGCGATCATCTGAACTGCCGGCTCCGGCCATCGTGACGTCTGCAAAATCAGATGAGCCAACTCAGGTTCTGTCAAATCAATTCGTCTTTCCTCGGCTCATGTCTCTCAGTAGCAAAAGACAGGGGATCGAGGGGGAACAGGGTGGAATCGTACTCGGGCCCGGAGAGCTGGTCTTGACTCTTACGGGCCAACCTAGTTGTGAAGTAGACGCGCCTGAAAGCGGTGCAGCCAAAGGCTGCCTAAGAGATCGTCTACCCATCATCTTGATCTGGCGAGTTAGGTGGATGGGATCTGGAGAAAATATGATCGCAAAGCAAACCCCCCGGTTCACCAACACAAAACAATCTGAAGACCGTGAAAGCTCGGTCAATTTATCTTGTCAATTTTATTTGGTGAACACACAAGAATATCAGAGGCTTACGTGACCTGTTAGGATACCCGATGCTACTCAACCGACTGGCCCGCACGGAAGAGTCGGTAGTCAGCTAGAAATAGCACCGGAGGGCTCTACCTAGGGTGCGGGTCACTCTCTCGGCGCATCCAAACCATACAATGAGGGGGTTGCTCTCCCCAAGACAAAAATTTTTTTAATGTGAGTGTCTTTTAGGGTCAATAGTGTTATCCAGTCCCAATTTTTTTATTTTTTTATTTTTAATTTTTTTTTCTCAAAATAAATACAAGCGGCCTAACGAATTTTCCGATTCTCCTGATGATTAAGCCAAAAACAGAGGGAGAAGACGAAAAAGCCGATGCGCGAAGAAATCAATGATGCATGCAGAGAAAGAAATGCGTACCTTGTCTCCAGCACTCTACATGCAAGTGATCCGCGCAGAATTTAAAGACAGAATTAAACTACCTAAATGATGCACGGTAAAAAGCCGAGTCCTAAACAGGCAATTTCTGTTGATCGTGAAGAACAATAGTTAGTCAACCGAATCGAGTCCGAGTCCGATCTTGGGAGTCACTCGGTGCCCGCCACAACGGTCCTGCCAGCGCTGTATGTGACTCCTAACGGCACGTGGTCTCAAATCCAATCAAACTAACTTTTTCAGTGAATTTTAGTAAGGTCCAATTACGTTCTATAGGAACAGATATTCTATTAAGTGTTGGGCCTTAGAGATCCTACGTCACAATCAACAAAAATCTTATGTCTAGGGGCTCGAACAAAAACCGCGAAAAAATCCGGAAAATGACAGTAAGAATAAAAAGAAAACCGCGTAAAAGCCGCGTAAAAACCGAGGGTCCTAATGGGTCCCCCGAGCACACCGGTGCTCGGCGAAACAGACCCGCTACGGTCTAAGTGTCTAAGAGTCTCTGAATGTCCTGTATTATTACAAATAATAATGAATGAATAAAATTCTATCCTACTGCCTCACACCACTCAACCCTCTCCTCTCGCTCTCTCCTGCGGCTTCGTAGAGAAGGAAGCCGCCTCCGAGTCTCGCGGCTGCACCGGCTCCTCGAAAGTCACCTCCGCGGTCCTCGGGCCCTCGCAAGAAAGACAGAAGAGTGGTCAGACCAATAAACAATAATCAAATAATAAATGGAAATAAAAACAAGGGTATATGTGCAAAATGGAAAACAAAATAATCACACCAAATAAAACAAAAATAAAAACAAAAGAAAATCAAAATAAAACAAAATAAATCAAAAAGGAACTATGAACAAGAGCCGCGAAAAGCCGCGAAAACAAAAATGAAAAGAAAGTCAAAAGTAACTACTAAGCCGTGCTCCCCGGCAACGGCGCCATTCTGATGACACGAAACCCGAATGACTAAGGTAAAGGTGTAGAAAAAATAGGTCGTTGCGACCTCAGCCACTCAGAACGTATCAATCCAGAAAAATAAACCACTCGAAAAAAATATGACAAGTCAAACAAAGCGGTCTCGCTATGAGATTTACCTGGTATAGCACCCAGGGTCGAACACAAGGAGCACGGATTGCCTAGGCA